>JAXCGZ010011587.1:0-5000 GCA_037179515.1 Halocaridina rubra | reverse complement strand
ATTGTCTGTGACTGGTTTCCATGTATGCTCTCTGTCTGTCTTTGGCTCTCAAATTATGCTGTAAACATAACTAATTTTTGTATATGCTGTCTGTGTTGGCTTTTCAGTGTATGCTGACAGTGCCTGCCTTTTTGTATACTGTCCTTGTCAGTATTAAAGCATAAGCAATCCGTGTCTGTCGTGTGTTGTATGTCGTCTGTCTGTCTTTCTGTGTATGTTATCTGTGTCTGTCTCTTTGAGTATACTGTCGGTGTCTGTCTTTTGTGTATGCTGTGTATGTCTGTCTTCTGAGTATGCTTTATGTGTCAGTTGAAATGTATGCTGTCTATGTCTGTCTTTTCTATATGCTGTCTGTGTCTGTCTCTCCATCGATGCCTGACTGCATCTATTAGCTTGTAAGTGTTGCTTGCGATATATTCACATTTCTTTGAGAATTTGAAAAAAGATTAACCATTATTCAAATGAATAAATAAACTCTCGCAAAGATATACGAATTAATTTTTTACCAAACTGACCAAGGTTCACCTCATCTAAGCTAACCTAATCAAGTAAATTTCTAACTTAATCCTTACCTAAACGGTCCCCTGTCAAGGTTAAAGTATGAAGTTTACATTTCATCCCTTTTATGTTAAGTATTTCCTCACGCAAAGAGTCAAGGCATACAAAGGGATTCTGGAAGGAATACTTCAACTAAGACCCTAGTACCTGGGAGCGTTCTGACTCTGCCACTTCCCTTGGTATATAGATCTAAATTTGCAGTAGCGATGCCCTTAGGTCACGTAAAAGTCCTGCGGGGGCATAGCTGTCTAAGGCAAGCTTCGTGTGAGAGCCAAAGAGAAAATTTATACTTAAAATCTACAGATTCAAAGCATTACCAGAAATTCTTCTTCTTCTTCTTCTTCTTCTTCTTACCTGGCGAGACAGGCGACTTGTCCGAGGCGTGCTCGTCGGATCCTTGGCCACCACCTATGGAATCGGAGGAGTCGAAACGGAAAGGGGAAGGCGAGACACTCCTCGAGCGGGGATTCGGACTCCTGAAGAATAGACAGGTAAATAAATATCAAAATAACTTGAATAAATAAACAAATAAATAAAATAAATTACAAGGAAATTAATAAATATATATCCATAAACAAAGTACTTTGTGTATGGAAGCATATAGAATTATATATATATATATATATATATATATATATATATATATATATATTATATATATTATATATATATATATATATATATATATATATATATATATATATATATATATATATATATATATATATATATATATTATATATATATATATATATATATAGATAGATAGATAGATAGATGTGTGTGTGTGTCGTGATGTGTGTGTGTATGTGTGTGTGTGTAGATAAAGATACACACAAACAAATAAACACTTGAATAAATAGATACATATAAAAGAATATCTACTAAAATATTAACCTCTTATAGCGAAAGCTGTATCTACATAATTAATGCATATAAACATTAGTTAGGTATACAAATTATAAAGAAATATGCTTTAGCATAATACATGGATACATATCACATATATAATTACAAGTATATACACATACGTACTTCTATTGCATCTCTTAACAAAGAGAGCAAAAATGCACTTTGCAATGTAGCCCCCCAAAACAAAACAAAAAATATAGATGAGAGTCTAACAAAGAGTATTTGTATAAGACGTGGTAAAACACTTCCATATACAAACCCTATCTTATGGTATCATGAGTTTTGCGAGTGGTTACGTAATGCAATGTGCAAATATAAATAAAAAATAACCACATATTATACTAATTATACATATTGATTATCGAAAATAGCGTTTTATGTTTGTTTCTGAACTGATTGTTGCAGATTAATCTATCCTAACTAACCCAGTCAGAACTACCCTGACCTGGCCTAACCTCAAATTCTTTCATAACTGTTTTGATATCAAGTTAGGTTAAGATATGCTAAGTTAAGTTAAGCTACAAAAACTAGGAATCCAAAGTAATGTTCTAACATATTCTGTTTATATGAATTGGCCACAAATCCCCTTATAAAGGGATGGTCGAGAACAATCAGTCCCCTCGCTCCATCCTATTTAATGAACTTTTACGAGAAGCAGAGGGAACACAGAGGAGTTAATATTGTTCCCCGACCCAGGAAATCGAAAATAAGAAAATGCATAGAGAGAGAGAGAGAGAGAGAGAGAGAGAGAGAGAGAGAGAGAGAGAGAGAGGAGAGAGAGAGAGAGAGAGAGAGAGAGAGAGAGAGAGAGAGAGAGAGAGAGATGATATATGGGAGGCAGAGGATGCTTAACTCCTCAAATGGATATAACGTCCATAAAAATAATATTTTCGTAAAAAAAAAAAAAAAATGGTTTTGCATGATACTGACGTGGCTGGGAGGGGAGATTCTCCATCGTGAGGGACGCATTCGCTGGCCGTCTTTTGGAGGCGGTGACGACGCTGGCTATCCTCCTCAGAGCTCGTGTCCGTGTCGCCATCTGCGCCACCGGCTGTACAAAGAAAATACTATTAGTAATTACAATTCTGCTACTACTACTACTACTGCTGCTGCTGCTGCTGCTAATAATAATAATAATAATAATAATAATAATAATAATAATAATAATAATAATAATAATAATAATAATAATAATAATAATAATAATGCGTACACCGATAAATTTACACCTTCAGAAGACAGGAGAAAAAGGGAAACATGATAAAATATAAGCTGTATATATTTCTGAGTAAACAGTAGTAGTAGTAGTAGTAGTAGTAGTAGTAATAGTAGTAGTAGTAGTAGTAGTAGCAGTAGCAGTAGTAGTAGTAATAGCAGAAGCAGTAGTAGTAGTTGAATCAGTAATGAGGTAAATACTGTGTGGAGATTTGCAGCTCGCGCATTGGTCGGTGCAGCGACTGCTTCTTCCAATCTACCTCCAGACTCTGGAATTCTCTTCCTCCTTCTGTCTTTCGAAATTCTTATAATCTATGTCTTTAAAAAGCGGATCTATCGTCATCTCAGGGCCTAATCCTCCATATCTCTGGGCCTTCAGTAAGTTTGACTATTTTTTCAGTCTGTCCTTATCCTTTGTGTATCATTACCTCATCTCTGCCTAGTCCATAACCTTTGTTGATGAGGGCAGTTTTTTCTTTACCTGTCCCGGTGTCGCACTCATTAAACCCCCCCCCCAGTATAAGTAAATGGAATAAGAAATCATAGTAATTATAGTGGCAGTAGCATTAGGAGTAGCGGTAGTAGTGTTAGTAGTGTTAGTAGTAGTACTTAGAATATAGGCAAAAATTCATTAAAATATATTTCTTTAATAAAACCATTTATACACATACACATAATATAAAGAAAATGCACATGTGTGCATATAATTTCATCTATCTGCATACAAGAAACATAATCCCTCTTATATGGGGAGGTCAAGTCCTTCTTTGGAAGGAAAATACAAAGGAGGGCATTGCCACCCCCTCTTCACTCCTCCCCATTTAGTCGATTTTATTTACTATTATAAATAAATAAAAACTTCATAAAAGTAATAAGATAAAAATAACATTAACAAATGGGTAACTGAATAAATAAACACACAGCACTTACAAATAAACAAATGAGTAAAGACACAAATATAAGTAAGCACATAACATGTAAATTAATAACTAAATAAAGATATAAATATACAAATAAAAATATACAACATATAAAACAAAATGAGAAGTAAACAAATGCATAGCACGCACAGATAAACAGATAATCATAAGCATTTACAAACAACCAATAAGTAATAAAGACGGATATAATTAATACAGGGTGGTACATAACCTTTCGCTAGGGAGCTAGGGAGAAAACCGGGCATTTAACAGATTTCTTATATTCTAACTTTGTTCTTCATTTCTTTCCAGATAATGAATGCTGATTGGCTTTCCCCTATGGCTTTCAAAGTTGGAGACAGTGAAACTATTCATATAGTTGAACCTATCTGGGCAAATGCCTACCTTGAGTTCATGGAAGATGAAGCTACCTTCATTACCCGGAAGTGGATCCTCAATAAACGTTTGGTTACTGACAATTGAAAGAAGATCTATAACAACGTCCACACGATCTTTACTTCCAGTGTACCAGGAAAACTTCCAAGGAAAGCAAAAACACCATTGGAGAATCTTGCGGGATGCCACGAAGTAGCGATGCAAATGCTGCCCAAGAGTTCAATGAGTGACAAGGGAAGACTGTGAATCGGCAGTTGATACGTCAGCATTACTTGCGAGAAGAGATGAAGAATTTTCGCGTGATTCCAAAGCTCGTAAAATTTGCAGTAACTGCATAGAATTGCCTTTGGTTTTTTGATGTTTTGTCTCAATGGAGAAAGAAAATTTCCATCAACGCTGCTCAAGTTCTGGACTGTTTGGCGTCCTAATTTTCAGAAGGGCAGGATCTGAGTACTGAATGTGGAAAAGATTAAAAATACGAATGAAACTAAGAAGTGGGTTGAGCTCCAAGTTGCATCGGAATTTTTCTGTGATGCACTGTGAAGTACTTCATGTGAGTACTTAAGGAATGGGGACAGAGTTGGACGGGAGCTAATTTTCATGAAGAGATTTTGAAGGGAAAGGTGATCCCGATATTGAAGGAGCCTAAAAACGTGTTGGATCCTGACAAAGTGAGTTTTCTCCAATACAATACACCATGCATTCAGTCATATGACACACAAAATCTGAAGAATGATTCTTGGATTGATTTTTTTTTCGATCAAACTGATTGACCTGCAAATTCAAGAGACTTCAGTCCCACCGAACACATTAGAGGAAACCTGAAAGACAGAATGGACGCTAAGATAATCCAAGAGATTAACTTTAGTCGGTATTCAGATGACAAGCTTGCGCGACATCCGTGAGATGTGTTGGAGGACATCGGACTCGACAACGATTCCTTCGAGTCGCTACTCTGATCGTACCCCTCAAGATTCAAGGCTGAGTGGGACGCTCGAG
>JAXCGZ010011586.1:75000-94574 GCA_037179515.1 Halocaridina rubra | reverse complement strand
TCATATTATAGTTTTCCACAAACTCACTTCTGGCTTCGTTTTTGCATTTAATTCAAATATCAGTCAAATTACGTAACAACAATAATCAAATAAGCACCTTAACATATGTGAAATATAAATAATATTTAAACCTCCTGTGGTGTAGTTTGTAGCTCCTTGGCACAGTAATTATTTGTGCTAGGTTTATATCTCTCACTATAACCTGTATTCTCATTTTCTTTCCAAAGGTGCGGTCTGTGCCTATTGGAACACTAACACTCCTATTGCAATGCCCATGGACCTTGAATCTCCTGACTTGATGTTCTCCGGCTAAAACTTTATATTTCCATTACCACTCTATTCCTTTGCTTCTGCTACTGTTCTCCAAACACCAATGACTTTGTGTTTTTCCTTTAATATCTGTCCTCTTGCCATGAGCCATTGCTCTCTTCTCACCCACATGCTGTAGTTGTCTATATTTGAGACTTCAATGTACATTACAGAGAGTGGCTTAATTCTTCTCACACTGATTTTGGAGGAATTGAGGCCCTTGCTTTCTCTATTACTCATGATCTGGAGCAAATTATCAAACATCCTACTCGTGTTCCTGATTGACACGAATATGTAGCCATTACACGTGCCCCTATTTCTTACTTTTAATGCTTCAGACTACTATTATTCTGTGTTTTCCTCTCTTGGTTAATCTGACCACTTTGCGCATATCCAACGTGATTATTGCTATAGTAACAATACCGATCAAATTAACAAAAGAACAAAAATAGCAATAAAGCACACGAAAATTGCAATAATTGAAAAATTTTAACTATTTTAAAATATACCAATATTAAAAACAATTGCATTCATATTAGCAATAGTAACAATATTTACTAATAATAATAATAAGAATGGCAAATAATGCTAATATAAATAAATAAAATATCAGAATTAACAAAAAAGTAATGTTGATTAAAAATATCAGTACAACATCACTAGTAAAAGAAATAATAAATATTGCCAAAAAGTGCTCATGAATATAAAGAAAGAATTTGAATAATAACACAAGTAGTCTTTGAAAATGACAAAAATAGCAATAATTTTCGAAAACTAACAATAATGGAAAAATTTAAATAATAATATCAATTGTACCGGTAAATTTTTTGCTTAGTAATATATAGAGCAATACTTAAAATACATTTTAACTATCAGCAATAAAAGAATACTGAAAGAATCAATAAGATGCTAGAGTAACAATACCGATCATATTAACAAATGAACAAAAATAGTAATAAAACAAACGAAAATTGTAATAATAACAAAATTGTAACTATATCACCAAAACTCAAAAATTAATTTTTTTTATTTATATTGGCAATTATATCATGGCAATTCAAACGAAAACAATTAAAAAATCTGAAGTAACACAATAGTACTGAAAATTACAATCATATCATTAACACAAGCAATATTAAAAATAATATCCATGATAGCAATGAAAACAAGAATTGTACCTATAAGCCCCAAAGTTGTAATAATAACAAAACAACAACCAAAATATATGGAAAACCAATTATCAAAGTTATTGCCTGCTTTAAAGAAATTTTAACATAGACTTCTATAATTAGATATCCAAATAGGAATTCAAACAAAAACTCTTTAGCCATTACCAATAAGAATAATGTTAATGATGAAAAAATCTCTTGCTAGACCTAAAGCAGGAATACTGATCAAAAAAGCAATAATAAAACAGCAACAATTATGAGAAAAATTGCAATATTTAAACTCATTGTAAAAATAATGAGAGAAAAGTGATAACATCAATATTATTAGCAACTAGGAGCAATAGCAATAATAACTAGATAACAGCAATAGCATTTAAAAAAATGACAATGAAAACAAAAATTGTAATATTAACATAATTGTAACAATCTCAGCAAAACACCAATATTAAAAAAAAATTACATTTATATTAGCGAGAGTAACAATAACTACTAATATTAAGGGTAATAAAGGCAATTCAAGCGAAAGCAATTTAAAATTCAGAAATAACAAAATAGTAATGAAAATAAGAACATATCTGTAATACAAGCAAAATTAAAAATATTGACCATAAAAGCAATGAAATCAAGAATTGTGACTATAAAGCCCAAAGTGGAAACAATAACAAAATAGCAATAAAAAATAACTGCAACACCAAACTCTTTAGCCATTACAAATAAGAATAATGTTAATTAAGAAAAAATTACTTGTTAGACTAAAAGCAAGACTACTGATCAAAGAAGCAATAATAAAGCAGAAACAATTATGAGAAATATTGTAATAATAAAACTAATTTTAAAAATAATGAAAAAATAGTGATAACATCAATATTATTAGCAAATAGGAGCAATAGCAATGATAACTACAAAATAGCAATAGAGCTACAAAAGTAACAAATAAAACAAAAATTATAATAACATAATTGTAGCAGTTTCACCAAAACACCAATATTAAAAAAAATTGCATTACATTAGCAAGGGTAGCAATAACTACTAATATTAATAGTAATAAAGGCAATTCAAGAGAAAGCAACTCAAAATTCAGAAATAACAAAATAGTAATGAAAATAAGTACATATCAGTAATTCAAGCAAAATTAAAAATAATGACCATAAGAGCAATAAAATCAAGAATTGTAACTATAAAGCCCAAAGTGGAAATAATAACAAAATAACAACAAAAATAATTGCAACACCAATTATCAAAGATACTGCATTCTTTATAGAAAAATTAACAGAAATAGCAACATTATCTACTAAAATTAAGAATAAATATTGACTTTAACTACAAAAATTAAAATTACATTGGTAAAGTCAGACCAAAATTCTTTTTCCATTAGAAATAAGAATAATGCTATTGATGAAAATATCACTTATGCCAGCAAAAGCAGCTATATTGATAAAAAATAAATAAAACCAATACTAACAATTATGAGAAAAATTCTAATAATTACACTAAATGTAACAATAATAATTAAATAGTAATAATGTCATTAAAGTTGTAATAATAGCAAAAATGGCTCAAACGTCAGTAATCAAAGCAATTGCTTTATTTACAGAGATAGTAAAATTATCTACAATTAAAAATAAATATAGGAATTCAAACAAAACTCTCTAGACATTAGAAATAAGAATAACATTAATTGTGAAATATCACTTGCAACACCAAAAGTAGTAAAACTGGTAAAATAAAAACAATAATAGAACCATTGGTAATATTCATGTGCAAAATTTCAATAATAAATGAAAAATAATAGAATTTACAGAAAATATCAAAAATATCTGCAAAACATGGAAATAAATCAAAAGATGCGATGACATCACTAATAAAGGAAATAAAAAATATTGCCAAAAAGTGAACATGAATATAAAGAAGGATTTTGAATAATAATACAAGTAGTTTAGAAAAATTACAAAAATAGCAATAATTTTAGAAAATAACAATAGTGGAAAAATTTCAATAATAGTATCAATTGTACCTGTAAATTTTATGCTTAGTAGTAAATAGAGCAATACTTAAAATACACCTTAACTATCAGCAATAAAAGAATATTGAAAGAACCAATAAGTTGCTATAGTAACAATACCGTTCAAATTAACAAATGAACAAAATTAGTAATAAAACAAATGAAACTTGTAATAATAACAAAATTGCAACTATATCACCAAAACATTAAAATAAAAAACAATTGCATATATATTAGCAATCACATAATGGCAATTCAAACGAAAACCATTTAAAACTCTGAAATAATACAAGTGTATTGATAATTACGAACAAATCAGTAATACAAACAATATTAAAAAATGACCATAATAGCAATGAAAACAAGAATTGTACCTATAAACTCCGAAGTTGTAATAATAGCCAAACCGCAACCAAAATATCTTTTTTTTTTTTTTAAGTGTGTGACACCGGGACAGGCAGAAACTCCTCTCATCAATAAGGGCCCGGCCACGAGAAAATACCAAGACGAAGGAAAATAAAAAACTTATGAGCAAGGCAGAGATGAGGTAATGTCACACAAAGAATAACGACAGACAGAAAATACAGTCAAAGTACAGAAAACTCAGAGATATGGAGGACTAGGCTCTGAGATGAAGATACATCTGCTTTTGAAGGATGAAATGTCATAAGAATTAGGAATAACAGAAGGAGGCAGAGAGTTCCAGAGTCTGGAGGTAGATGGGAAGAAGCAGTCGCTGCACCGACCAATCCTCGAGCTACGAATCTCGACACAGTACCTGTGAGATGAGACCGCTTGGCGAGTGTTACGCGGCTTCGGCAGTGGAGTAGGGATGCAACTCTCTAACTCATCAGAGCAGCGATGGAAGTAGTAGCATTAGAAAAGCGAAAGAGAAGATACCTTACTGCGAAGAGAGAGAGAATCCAAGTTAGAAGTAAGAGAAGGATCATTAATGAATCTGACTGCCTTAGATTTAACCCTATCAAGAAGATAAGTGTGAGCAGTATTCTAATCAGGGGCGGATAAGACCTTTGTAAATTTTAAGTAACTGCAATGAGGAAAAGTAATGACGAAAACGAAACAAAACCCCCAATTTTTTGGATGAAGATTTAGAAATTTGGATTATGTAATTCCTCCAAGACAAGTTAGAGGCTATATGGAGTCCTAACATGTTGATAGAGTTAAGAGGGTATATTTCATTAGTTTCGAAGACAATAGGTTTATCAGGACGAGAAGAAGATAAAGAGATAGCCAGAAATAGTTTGTCTTGGAGGCATTGAATTTAACTAAATTTTTAGTGCCCCACTCAAATTCTCTCTTCAAATCGGAGTTAAGAGTAGAAGAAAGAGTGATACGAGATTGATTATGAGTAACAGATGAAGGTTGTGAAGAAAAGGCAGAGGAAAAATGAAGGGTAGAATCATCAGCAAAGGCATGAAGAAGAGAGGAAGATGGGGATTGAAGAAGGTCATTGATGAAGAGAAGGAAGAGAGTAGGTGAAAGAACAGAGCCCTGTGGAACACCACTGGTAACGGAGAAAGGGCTAGATGTCGCGTAATCAACAACTACAGATATAGAACGGTCAGTAAGAAAACTGGAAATCAGAGAACTGAAAGAAGGGGTAAAGCCATAGGCAGAGACTTTGGCCAATAGAGCCTTGTGCCAGACTCTGTCAAAAGCCTTAGAGATATCAAGGGTGACGACAAAGGATTCCCCATACTTCCTCAGAGAAGATGACCATACATGAGTGAGATAGGACAGGAGATCACCAGTGGATCTTGCCTTGCGGAAGCCGTACTGGTGATTGGAGATAAGTGAGTTAGAGTCAAGGCATTTCAAGAAGTGAGCATTGAGCAAAGTTTCGAAAACTTTAGCAATAGAGGAGGTTAGGGCAATAGGTCGGTAGTTAGAAGGAACAGAGCGGTCACCCTTCTTAGGAACAGGTTGAACTAGAGCATGCTTCCAAAAAGAAGGATAGATACTGGTTGACAGAATGAGGCAAATAAGACGGCAAACCACAGGAGCCAGTTCATCTGCAAACTCCTTGAGGAACCTTGCAGGCATACTATCGGGACCAGATGCCTTGTTCGTCTTTAGCGAGAGAAGAACCTTATGAACTTTGCGTGAAGAAAGGATAAGGGAGGGCATAGGGTTAGAAAGGGGAAAAGACTGAGGAATAGGTGCGCTGGCATCGTTGATAGAAGAGTTAGCAGAATAATGAGAGCAAAAGATAGTGGCTTTGTCAGTGGTAGAGCAAGCTATAGAACCATCAGAACGAATGAGAGGGGGAAAGCTTGAGTTGCAAAAGTTTTTGGAGCGGTTTTTGGCTAAGGACCAGAAGCATTTGTCAGTGGGAGAGGAGTTAAGGTCATCAACTTTCCTTCTTATAAAGGAAGCCTTAGACCTTTGAATCTGAGCAGTAAAGCGATTCCTAGCTATAATAAAAGCAGAGCGAGTTAGATCGGAAAGAGAGGCTAGGTAAGATCGGTAAACCTGATTCCTAGTCTGAATAGCCATGGAGTAGGCACGGTCAAACCAAGGTTTAGGGGGAGAGAAAGGTTTTGTGGAAGAGGGGATGTACGCCTCCATTCCTGCGGTCATGATCTCAGCAACTTTCAAAGCTACCTGATCAAGGTTGCGGGACTGAAAGCAGTAGTCATCCCAATGGAAGTCAAAGAAAAAGTTACGCAAATTTTCTTGTTGGGTACACTCGAAGTGCCAAAGTCGGCGCTGAGTTGGAGGGATTGGTGGTGGGGGAGCAAAAATGGAATAGACTGAGATCATAGAGTGGTCATATTTACCAAGAGGGGAAAGCACGGAATAAGAGTAATTTGAAGGGTTAGAAGTAAAAAATATGTCAAGAGTGTTTGCAGCATGTTCGTGACGGTCAGGAACGCGAGTAGGATGCTTGATAATTTGCTCCAGATCATGAGTAATAGAGAAAGCAAGAGCCTCGCTTCCTCCCACATCAGTGTGAGAAGAATGAAGCCACTCACTGTGGTGTACATTGAAGTCTCCAATGTAGAGAACACTAACAGCAACATTTTCTATCTCAAGGTCAGGTTGATGAGGATAGTCTGAGATTTTAGTAATCCAATCAAGACTAAACATCCATAAGCTAGAGTTACATAATTGACGAAAGTGATTCCCCGTGTAAGTATATCTGCAAGGTTGTCTTTGGTGGGAACATAACTAATTTTCAAATTTCTCTCTCTGATCTCGCTAACGCGATTGCACACATACACATCAGTACTTTTGTTATTATTAACCCATGATATGGACACTAGACTGTCTGACCATAAGGTGCAAGAAACAAACCCGAGACTACGAACTTGTATTAAAGAGGAGGCAAATTTACTAGCAAAATTCAAGGCTGTGAGCTCCAGCTTAGGGATAGTAAGTTCCTTGACAGGAGTTACTCTAGATTTTAATAATATCAAACATGATGTCTGAGATTCCAAACAAACTGAATAGGCAGTAAAACCATACGCTCTCTTGGAAGCATCTGAAAATACATGTAATTCACATTTACCTGGTATAATTGCAAAGCGTGGAAAATTCAAATTAGGAGCTTTAGAAATATTTTTGCATATTTCATAAAACTCAACACACAACTCCCTTTCAAGAGGAGTGTCCCAAGAAAGTTTCAAACTCCATAGCATTTGGATAAAAATCTTAGCTCTAATGATTAATGGATTAGTAATTCCTAAAGGATCAAACAAGGAAGAAACCAATGATACCACCTTTCTTTTACTAAGGCATTCATGCCCTGGTGAGCTCTCTGGTTCATTGAAAAAAACATTACCCTGTTCAAGATACTGTTCAATCTGACTACTAGGTTTAACAGAGAGGACATCATTTACAATATTCCATTTTAAGCCAAGAACATTAACACTTTGCTCTGAGACAACTGCATCAATTGATGAGTTGAAACGAGAAACATTGCTAATCCATGTCTGAAGTGGCATATTTGCATCTAAAAGAATTTCATTAATAATGGGGTATTCATTAAACATTTGTTCTACAGAATTGTAGGTGCGGGAAAAATTATCCACATAAAAATTAGGTATAAGATGTTCAGCCAGAGGATTGGTGTGAGTCTGTAAGTGATGAATAAGAGTACATTGCAACAGGAATGGTCTACATGTTGCACCAAATAAAACTACTTTAAAACGATAAGTATCTACTTCCTGTAGGGTAGAGTCTCTAAACCAAAGAAATTTGGTAAAATCACGATGATTTTCATTAATTCCAATTCTGAGAAAGGATTTCGAAATGTCTGATATATAAGCAAAGGGGTTAGTTCGAAAACCTATTAGGTGATCCATGAGTTTGCTGGTCAATGATGGACCAGTAAGCAAACAAGAATTCAATGATAACTCTTCTAATGACTGACGACTGGATGTATTAAATACAATGCATAGGGGAGTGGTAGAGGAATCTTTCCGAACTCCATGGTATGGAAGATAATGGCCATGTAATTGTTCATTTGCTGGCTCAATAAAATTGAGAGAAAGATAGTTAGAGAATATACAATTATATTGTTCAAATAGCTTTGGGTTGTGCTCCATGACACGTTTAAGAGACATGAGTTGTTCGAATGCTTTCCGATAGCCTAAAGATAGACGCAGCAAGTCTGACTTAAAAGGTAAATCTACAGAGTATTGATGTGTGTCTACATCATACTGTATACTAGAATCAAACTTCTCTAACGTCAATTTCTCCTCGGGAGAATAAGTCTCAGGAACAATACCTATTGTATCCAGTTTCCATAGATTGGAAATCTGGTCAAACTCTGTTTCTATAACAGGTGTACATATACGCGCACATACTGTATGACACATATGCATAGACTGATCAGTGTGATCCACCAACTGAGAAGCCCACTGAGGTAACGGTCCAAAAATTATTGACCCAGCACTACAGGAAAGTAGTTGTATGTTAGCACACTTGTGTTGAGAACTGACAAACTTACTATAATTATCTGCCCCAATTATTAACCCAATACCTGCTACAACATCAGTCTTATAATCATCGGCAAGTTTAATGTTGTGAGATCGTAACACGTTGGCAACTATAACAAGACCTGGGGTATGTATGCAAGTGTTTACACTGTCGTGGGTGAGTGCTCGAAGTGTCACACGGGTACGACCCAAACGAACTTGAACTTTTACTACATCGCAATACAACTGTTTAACTTTGCTATCAAAAGGAGTAAGCGATAAAGCAACATGATCTATAACAGGTAATTTAAGTTCATCAGCAAGATCTCTCTGAATGAAAGTGCGTTGTGAACCTATGTCAAGAAAACCACGTGTGATTCTTTGCAAACCACCACCAGACAGTTGTATGGTTGCTGTAGGTAGTGCAGTAGCTAACAATGAATGAGAAGAATTTGTGTTGAGAGAATGTACAGTTGTATCAGTTAAACAAGCTTGAGCATTTGAGTTAGGTTCGGAAACAGATACAGTACCTACATTTTGTGATGCTTGAGTTGAGGTAGGTATTTGTGTATTTCTTTCAAACATGGAAGACGCTGATTTGCTCCCTACTATAGCATTGGAACTCAAATTACTATTTGCATTAAAACCAGGTGAAATTGAAGTTACAGGGCGTGTAGGATTCTGTGGTTTTTGACAAAGTTTAATGCACATAAAAGTGTGATGAGTATTTGAGCTACAATTACGACATTCAAATTTTCTACTACAATCACTGGCTCTGTGTCCAGATTTTAAACATATAAAACAAAGGTTAAGCACTCTTACTCGATTTCGTTCACTGTCAAAAGTTGGATAATCTGTACAGTGTTTAGAACTGTGATTTTTGCCACAAAAAACACAAGCAACATTTTGGTTTGATGTACCAGACTGTGTATTTATAACAACAGGCTTAACTGATTGTTCAGGATTGCACAACTTAGTATGTTGACTCCTTTTTGCCTTTAGCAATGACTTATTTTTCTTATTAGACTGTGGATCAGATTCAACTACAACCTTGGAAACAACCTCAGCTTTGCGGCTACCACTTTGAGGTTGCAGTTTACACAATTCCATAAGCTCTATTATCTCTGAAAGTCCATCTGACAACTGCTTATATGTAAATTTTGTGCACTTACAGCGGTTAACCAATGCACGGTAAGTTTCTCCCGGCAATTTACTAACTAGAGTTTCTAAAAGGAATTTATTATCAATATACTGAGGCTCCAAATTTTCCAACTGTAGAACTAATTTTTCATATGCTAATTTAAACTCTAGAAGGTCGTCATGTTGATGACGTGGTACTGGCAAATTCTGTACTTCTCTTGCAAGCTGCGTAACCAATCTGTCTGATCAACCAAACTGTTTTTTTCAAAAGTTGTACTGCAGCTTTATAATTAGCATGTGTTACAGGAATACCTTCAATAGTTTTAAAGGCTCTACCCAATAAATGTGAGCGTAAAGTAGTAAACTTGACTACATCATCCAAATCAATACGAGTATCAATCAAAGAGCTAAATGTCTCAAAATGCTGACCACTTTGAGACATCACCATCAAATTTTGGGATTTCTATGGGAGAAAGCTTAGGCGTTGGAAGCGAGTTCACTGGAGGAGTGCGAGGGGGTGTAGGTACAGTGCTCACACTGGACTTGTCATCTTTAAGTTGTGGAACTTGGTTTAAGAGTTTAAATGCTTCACGTTTAAGATGACGAAAATCTCGACTAGCTGACAAATATAATGATGTGTCATCTATAATGTATACTTCATATTTACACCAAGTATCTAAATAGAGGTCATATTGCATTTTAAGCTCAAAGTATGCTAATTGCAAAGAAGAAATTGACACATTAGGGTCACTAACAATTCTTGTGACAGAAGTGACAGCATCATTTAGCATTTCAGTTTGACAAGTAAATATCTTGTTACTTCTGACTCGCAAGTCAGGGGTACTATCAATTACCAAGAGATCAGTATCTGTTTGTGACATTTTGAGTAGCTTAGGTACACAAATTCAAATTTGTCAATCAAATAAATGCAACAACAAAAAAACTACAATAAGCACAAAAATACACAATGTATAAGAATTTTATGCTTGAACCAACAGCATTCCATGTGGTAATGCTAACTTTCAAAGTGCCTAGCGGTAAGAGGCAAGCAGATTATAGTTGTGTTGATGTAATACCGTCTGATGGCCAAACAAAAATATACCAACATAGGCAGTAGCAGTGTAAGACAAAGACCAAGATCATAAAATAACAAATAGGAAAATACACTTTAATACTGAAATAAATCAGTGAACCAGAACATCCGGTTCGAAGGACCAGAAAAAAATTGTCAGTATAGTGTGGTGAACACTCTAGTCCTTTACTGGCTCAAACTAAAGAACTAGGCAACATGTATCCGAGACTCCACTCCCTCTCTCAGAATCAATACACCTTGCATAATATTTTTTAGGGAGTCAAACATCTCAAAAATATTTTGAGGGCATCAGGTTTTATATATTCTAGGAATAGCCCAGGAATCTTTAGTATGTAATGGACTGTATTTAAATTTTAAGGGTCTGGTGATCATATATTAAATGAATGGTCTATGCTGCTTACACTAGGCTACTGGGATAAAAATTACACATTATATATAAAATATCATATACTGTAATAGAAAACAATTTATAACTGGCATACAAAAACTAAAAATAAATAATAACTTGGATTATATCAAATGACACTTTGTCCTTCAAAAATATATTGTTGTAAATATAAAGAGGTATTTAACAACATAAATGCAGCAAGGTTAAGGAAAACTTGAAATTATATAATATTTTCACAATAAACCACTGTAGCCTAGGCTTAGTGTTCCTTTCTAGGCTACAAAACATAGAATCATCTACTGAGCCAAAATCACAATATATGACACACTTATGTAGGCCACAAAATCAACAAGATCAAATGTCACAGATTACTGAAAATATTAGTGACACCCGAAACACAATGCAACAGAAGCATCCCAGCTCAAGCAGGAGAGGATAGCATTGAGGCCTAGTCTGGAGAAGATAGGCCAGGATAATTTATTGTTCATATAACAGCCTAGGGTATTATTTCTTTACCACATATTCATACATATATCAGACGGTATTCTTTACCATATATACATATACCAGACGGTATTCTTTACCATATATACATATATCAGACGGTATTCTTTACCATATATGCATATGTCAGACGGTATTCTTTACCATATATACATATCAATTACTGATATTCACTATTAGTAATAACATAAATTAAGAAGGCACGGGTTTTCAAACAAACAGCCGCCTTTTTCTTCATCTCTATATTCTTCGTAAAAACAATACAATCTTATAAACAAAATAAAGCATTCTAACATTTGACAGAAACAGTCTTTCTTTTACATCAATAAATCATAAATATTATTTTCATAATCTTCCTAATAAACTACTAAAGTATAAATAATTACCTAATAAATTATTACTATGAATAAAGTGCAAAAAATCATATGTGAAATAATTTAGGAACATTTGAAGGCCTGCAAACTAGAGAAAACGGATGCCAGCTGATGCTTAAATAAAGCATAAACTAAAATAAATAACTTTGCATGATTATAAATATTATATTTGACATACTCCCCACCATAAGGGACGAAACGTACCTTATCTTCACAAGTTTCATACATTTCAAAGTACAGTATGTCACAAACATATTCCAATATAAGTTTACTACTAAATAACCAAAGATAAAAAAAAAGGAGGGGGAGATTCTGATCATATACTTAATAGACCAACTGAAAGCAACACAAATAGTACACACTATATTATATTAAATAAAGATACTCAATTCAAGAACATTACTATTTTGAATTAAACAAATACTTCATAAATCTAACTTAGAAGGCCTTTTAATTAAACGACCTTTCCTTGAGTACACATTGTCATCAGTAACAATTTGATTAGAATTCTGCTCTGACAACTCATTAATATCTACATCAGTGACTACATCAGGAATGTCAATTACTTGATCAGGAACTTGTTCAGAATGGTTCTCTAAAACAAAGTTTAAGTGAGAATTCATCTCCAAATCATGTAGTCTTTGTATTGATCTATTAAAAACACCTTTTCTAGTTTTAACATCAACACTACGAATCAAACCATCTCTTCCAGGATATACATTTATAATCACACCAATAGGCCACTGTAATCTAGGTACATTGTCTTCTCTGACAAGTACAATGCTACCAACATCTAACTTACATTTCTGATTAAAACCTTTTACTACAGGGGGAAGATTGGCTATATAATCTTTCCTCCAAACATTCCAGAAGTGTTCTAATCTTTTACTCCCAATTTCCTTTCTTTCATATAAATCTTCAGCAGTTACAACATGTGGTTCAATATCAACAGGGGGTTTAGATGTTATAGTCCTACCAAGGATAAAATGAGAAGGGGTGAGATAATGATCAAAATCTATTTCATCACTAACAAAGGTCAGGGGTCGAGAGTTTATGCAGGATTCAATTTCTATAAGAATAGTTTCTAATTCAGACTTACTTACATACTTAACTCCCAATGTCTTTCTTAAAGCTAACTTAACAGACCCAATAAGCCTCTCAAACCATCCACCCCACCATGGAGATTTTGGCACATCATACTTCCACTTAGGTGCTAAATGTCCGAATACCTTCTGTACTTCAGTGGAAGCTGCAACAAAGGTTTTGGCATTATCAGAATAGAAGACACTTGGAATACCTCTACGAGCAACAAATCTCCGTATAGCCTGCATGCAATCAATTAATGACATGGACTCTGTGAGTTCCAGATGTACTGCCCTAATTATAGCACAGGTAAAAAGCAAAATATATAATTTCTTTCCTGGATAATCAGCACTGAATAATGGACCAGCAAAATCTATCCCTGTAACTGAAAAAGGGGGGGCCGGAGTAACTCTCAGATCAGGCAATGGTGCAGCTGGTTGACTGCAAGGACGACTATCATGTCTACAACAGCTTAAGCACTCCCTTACTACAGTTTTAGTCATTCTCCTCAAACCAAATATATAAAAACTAGTTCTTAATGATGAAACAATGCTGTTTACACCAGCATGCTTTAAATATTTATGTTGAAACTGTACTAAAAGTTTAGAAAAATGTCCTTTGGGAAGAATGACAGGGTGTTTTGAATCATAGCTCAAATCAGAAAACTGAAGTCTGCCTTTAATCCTCACTAAACCATCATTATCAATAAATGGATCTAATTTTCCTAATTTACAATTCTTAAGGACTGACCTCTGATTAGATAAAGCTTGGATTTCACTGGGGAATGCCTCTCTTTGAATAACATAAATTAACTTTTTCTTTGCATTATCCAAATCTTCAGTGGTGAAGTTACTGGTCATCACACCAAAACCTAACCTTTTAGCTCTACAATTGCTTATAAACCTTAAAACATATGCAACAATTCTCAATAACTTATAAAGATTATTACATATTTCAGCATCAAACATGGGATTTACAGTTTGAACAGTTAAACATGCTAAGTTATCTTCTTCAAGCTTATGATCCACAGTCTCATTAACAGCACTATTGTTATCACTATCTTGAATACTGAAACTGGGATCTGATAGATTACTAGGACCATTAAACCAGAAGTTATTGTTTACTAGTTTTTATGCTAATAGACCTCTGGTCATCAAATCAGCTGGATTATCTAATCCACTACAGTGGTACCAGTGACTGGGAGGTGTCAACTGCTGAATCTCTCTTACTCTGTTATCAACATACACATCCTTTATCACTGAATTACTCTTTATCCACCCTAAAGTAATAGTGGAATCTGTCCAACATGCAATTTTAGGTTTGATCTTAAAATCTAGAGCATTTTCAACAAATCTTACTAATCTAGCACAAAGTAATGCTCCCATTAGCTCCAATTTAGGAAGGGTAAGTTTTTTAATTGGAGCCACTCTAGTTTTAGACATGACCAGTGAAGATTGACAGCTATCGTCAAGACAAACTCTTAAGTATACGCATGCCCCAAAACCCTTTTCAGAGGCATCTCCATATCCATGAATCTCTATATGTTCAATACTCTTCCAAGGTACATTGGTAAAATAACACCTATTTATAGCTAGTGAGCTTAGGTAGTTGGTACTATCTACCCATTTCTTAAATTTAACTTCCAAATCTTCTGGCAATTTATCATCCCAAGATACACCCAATTTCCAGATATCCTGAAATAAAATCTTGGCATACATGATAAATGGACTGATAAATCCACAAGGATCAAACATCTTAGCTATTAAACTCAGGACTGTTCTTTTAGTATAGGAAACTTCAAAATGAGAATCATAATTAAGACCACAATATGAAAATGTATCAGTGTGATTATACCACTTAAGACCCAATACAGTATTAGCTTCATCATCCCTTAGGATTTGTATCTTATCACTAAACTTGGAAGCTATCATTACACTATTAGATGACAGTTTTTCAAGAGACATGTTAGCTTGAGCCATAATATCATATGCTGTGCTATACTTACTTGCTACCTCTTCTATGCTATCAGCTCCACTGAACCAATTATCTACATACATATCTCTTTTTAAATCTTGAATAACTTCACAATCAGAATATTTACTTAAATGACACTTAACAGTAGCATTAAGTATAAAGGGACTAGAGGTGTTTCCAAAAACAACTCTATTACATCTCATATGTCTTACTCCATTTTTACCTGGCATCAAAAATCTATGGACATTCTTATCTTGACTGTTTACACTTATTTGTAAAAAAGCCTTAGTAATATCAGCAGTGACCACATATGGCCAACGCCTAAATCTAATCAGTATCTCCACCAAATCTGGATTAAGTGAGGGACCTGTTAACATGCAGTCATTTAGGGAGATTCCATATGGTCCCTTAGCGGAGGCATCAAAAACTGGACGTACCTTTGTACTACTATTATTTAATCTAACAACAGGCCTGTGGGGCATGTAATAAATGGGTCCAGGTGGCAATACCTCCCCTAAGGGGACCTCTTCAATTATTCCCAGAGACTCATACTCATCAAAAACCTTCATATACTCAGCCTCTAAGTTTTTATCCTTATCTAATTTAACTAAAAGCCTATTTAATCTTTTCATGGCTTGATATTCATTACTCATCAATAAGTCTTTAACACTGTTATCCTTCCAAGGTAACTGAACTTCATACCTGCCATTTACAAACTTTATTTTATCCTTAAATTCTTTAACAACTTTATCTCCAATATCCTCTTTATATTCTTTACTAGTAATTCCAACAATTTCTAGATCCCAAAATTTTGAAACATCAGTATCAGATACCTCAGATATACATAAGAGCTGGGAAGAGGGAGACATAAAATCAGATGTTGAAGACATACCTGAAATTAAGCATTTTCCAATATTTCCAGACAAAACCCAACCAAATACAGATTTCAGGGCAACAGTTTCTCCCACCTGCTCAGCATCCTTTGGGGTTATGAGGCTCCAGTAGTAATCCAAACAAATAAGAATATCTAATTCTAAAGGAGAAGTATCATTAAAATCATCTGCTAAATTTAAATGACGGAAAGCATCTAGAATATGGGTTGGTACTACTGGTCTTACTAGTGGGTTACAAATCTTTGGAATACTTGTACCAAAAATGGAAACAATTTTACCTTTATCATCTAAAACCTGTAATTTGTATACATTACTTTGCATATCCCTACTAGAGGCATGGCCACCAAAACTACTATAAGGGGCTTCAGTTCTGGTGACCCAATCAGGTTTGCATTTATTTACACATTTATTGCTAACATAGGTACGATCACAGCCACTGTCAAAGAGCAGCTTAGCAGTGATAATGTCCCCCTTGTTATTTACTAACTTTACCTTAGCTGTTTGTAACACAGTCTTATTACTATAGTGACCTGACAACATTGCAATTGCAGAGGGCCCACTTGGGTTATCATTTGCTACCAGTGTATTTGCTTGGGGAACTACGGGTTCATTCAACTTAATGCCACACATGGTCACATTATGATTACCATTACACTTGGCACTTTTGACCTTACACTTTCTAGAAATATGGCCACTATTTAAACATTTAAAACAAATACCTAATTCTTTCATTTTATCAAACCTCTGTTGACCATCCAATGCTAAGAATTTAAAACATCTTTCAGATCTATGATTTTTCTTATCACAAAAAACACAACTTAAGTTTTCTGTTGGAGAAATTGCATGTAATGCAGAGGCTGTGAACAAATTTTCTTTATTTTCTTTACTAAAAACTTTCTTTTTCTCCTCATAATTAGGCCTAGGAGCTGGGGTATGGCTCTTATACATTTCACTTCTTTCAAGAACTTCAATTTCCTTTTTCAGCCATTTTAACAACCAATCAAGATCACTTTCATGCCCACCACAATTTCTTGACCACAGTAATCTCAACTCAGTTGGAAACCTATGCACAATTATGGGAGCCAAGAGAACTTAAAATTGCTTGCCTGTAATACCTAGGGCATCCAAACTTCTTGTATGTTTTATCACCTCATCACGAAGTCTCCACAATTGGGTAATATAATTCTTACCTTGCTCGGTGGGTACTTGCAGAGAAAGAAGAGCCTGAACATGTGCATGAATAATGCATTCAGGTTTTCCAAATCTCTCCTTAAGTAGATCGACAACTGTCTTATAGCTGGCACTAGTGTGTGGTACTCCTTCCACCACATCCTTAGCAGGACCGTCTAACAATGACAACAGATATGTTAACTTGCTAATAGTAGGCAGATCTGCATCATCTATATGGGAGGAAAATTGATCCCAGAAACTCTGCCACCGGGTAATTTCACCATTAAATCTAGGTAATTCTAATTTAGGTAGTCTTGCATGAACTGAGGACGTTCCAGAAACTGTAGAATGCTTGTCATTATCACATAGTGAAATTTCTTTAAGTCTATTGGCACACTGCAACCTGGTATGCCTAGCCTTCTGTCTAGCTGCATCTGCCTGGTCTAGATAACTGTCTAATTGATCAGAATCTATTTCTAATTCAATTTGATTTTGCACTTCTTCTACTTTCATAAGTCTTTTATCAAATTCATCTAGGGCTTCTACTAACTCACTAGAGGTAGGTGGTGGATCCCTGGCTAGTAAACTATCTATTTTCTTGCTAACTCGAGTCAACCACCCATCTGCTGCTGCCTCAGCCTTCTTAAGCTGCTCCATTATCTATTTTCTAGTGGATGACAGCTGCTAAAATATTACTAATAGTTCTTACCGGATACTAAAGAACTCCCGGGTCTGGGCACCATAATATCAATTACTGATATTCACTATTAGTAATAACATAAATTAAGAAGGCACGGGTTTTTAAACAAACAGCCGCCTTTTTCTTCATCTCTATATTCTTCGTAAAAACAATACAATCTTATGAACAAAATAAAGCATTCTAACATTTGACAGAAACAGTCTTTCTTTTACATCAATAAATCATAAATATTATTTTCATAATCTTCCTAATAAACTACTAAAGTATAAATAATTACCTAATAAATTATTACTATGGATAAAGTGCAAAAAAATCATATGTGAAATAATTTAGGAACATTTGAAGGCCTGCAAACTAAAGAAAACGGATGCCAGCTGATGCTTAAATAAAGCGTAAACTAAAATAAATAACTTTGCATGATTATAAGTATTATATTTGACAATACATATATCAGACGGTATACATCAACATTCTACCATATCACCTTATATTTTACCTTATTAAACTTATCTTGATAGGTGATGGGTAGATTTAAGCTGGTATTTCACAGTTTTTTTTTATATTTTGGCCATGACTCTTTCTCAGAGCCGGGGAAAAAAGGTGGCAAATTCTCCATCTGTAATCAAGAGTGTATCAGTGTTCAAAAGGGTTACAAATGACTTAAGAAATATTCTTAGATAACTTATTTATCATTACCTTGCCAAGCTAGAAACTGTTAAATCTGTGTGCCTCCCTTACAATAAACTACTGAAATCTAAACAGTTTATAAATACAAAATATAGATACATAATATTCAGAGACGAAGTCATGATCAAAATACGAACAAAAAATACCAGCGTCTGCATACAGATAAGTAGTAGTATCCCCCTTTTTTATAAAAAAAAAAAAAATAGATAATAAGAGCAAGAGAGTCAGATTACAAAAATAGAAAACTGAATAAATATAAACAAGCAAATGTACATCTCTGAAAACATTTTATTTATTTTCATTAGGATGGAGAAAGCACAAACAAAACCAAGGGTTCTCTGTGACGTCATACCTGTTGGCCTGAACTTTTCAGGACAAAATAAATATATATATATATATATATATATATATATATATATATATATATATATATATATATATATATATATATATATGGCTGAATAATGTTACACTTGCTTAGAAACTTCCTTACAGCTATATATCCAGTAATTAGTAAAACAACATATGAACACGAGACATTCAAGAATTTATTTGATATTGGTTATCCATCAACTTCATTACACTAGAGCAACACTTTATAAAAATATTTGGGTACATATTTTATCAAGTGCCCCCCCCCCAAAAAAATCGCAAGTCATTTATATCTGTTGTATAAGTTTTCTCGTTTCCTTTTCTTCTTCGTCTTCAAATTCAACTCGCTGAACTACGTTGATGAGACACATCCCCAAGGACAAGAAAACAGCAAAACCAACACCAAACAGGAGGGGTGTCATGGTCCACTCCTCCGCCGTTAACAGATATATTAGATATGCAATATAGAAACAAGCTGTAACTGCCAAAATTAACAGCAGAAATAAATGAAGTCGGTTCCGTTCATCCACTGATGACGGTACACCTGGGAAAGACGAGAGTGTCATGTCCAAAGAAAAATGTAGTATTTTAATGCCCTCAAGAAACGTTTTCGTTGCTTGACGACTTCACCTCGGAAAACGTTTCTCGCCTTAGACTTTTCAAGGTCACATATCACACGTTTCACTCCAGCACTGACCTGCAGAGAGAGAGGGAGTTTAGCTAGCTCTTATAAAATACGAATATAAAGACCACCGGAATATTCATTAAAACGA
>JAXCGZ010011586.1:65000-70000 GCA_037179515.1 Halocaridina rubra | reverse complement strand
ATGAGTCTGACTGCCTTAGATTCAACCTTATCAAGGAGATAAGTATAAGAAGAAGCACCCTAGATGTGTGAGCAGCATTCTAAGCAGGGATGGATAAGACCCTTATAAATTTTAAATAACTGTAAGGAGGAAAAGTAATGACGGAAACGAAGGAAAACCCCCAATTTTTTGGATAAAGATTTAGAAATTGGGATTATGTGATTCCTCCAAGACAAGTTAGAGGCTATATGGATTCCTAATATGTTGATAGAATTAGGAGGGTAAATTTCGTTACTTTCGAAGACAATAGGGTTATCAGGAGGAAAAGAAGATAAAGAGATAGCCAAAAACTGTGTCTTGGAGGCATTGAATTTTACTAAATATTGAGTGCCCCACTCAGATACTCTCTGCAAATCGGAGTTGAGAGTAGAAGAAAGAGTGATACGAGACTGATTGCGAGTAGCAGATGAAGGTTGTGAAGAAAAGGCAGAGGAAAAGTGAAGGGTAGAATCATCAGTAAAGGCATGAAGAAGAGAGGAAGATGGGGATTGCAGAAGATCATTGATGAAGAGAAGGAACAGAGTATGTGAAAGAACAGAGCCCTGTGGAAAACCACTGGTAACAGAGAAAGGGCTAGATGTTGTGCCATCAACAATTACAGATATAAAACGGTGAGTAAGAAAACTGGAAATCAGAGAACAGAAAGAAGGGGTAAAGCCATAGGCAGGGAGTTTGGCCAACAGAGCCTTGAGCCAGACTCTGTCAAAAGCCTTAGAGATGTCAAGGGCGGCAACAAAGGATTCCCCATAGTTCCCCAGAGAAGCTGACCATACATGAGTAAGATAGGACAGGAGATCACCAGTGGATCTTGCCTTGCAGAAGCCGTACTGGTGATAAGAGATAAGTGAGTTAGATTCAAGGCATTTCAAGAAGTGAACATTAAGCAATGTTTCGAAAACTTTAGCAATAGAGGAGGTTAGGGAAATAGGTCGGTAATTAGAAGGAATAGAGCGGTCACCCTTCTTTGGAACAGGTTGAACTACAGCATGCTTTCAAGATGAAGGATAGATACTGGTTGACAGAATGAGGCGAAAAAGACGGCAAAGCACGGGAGCCAGTTCATCTGCAAATTCCTTAAGGAACCTTGCAGGGATACCATCGGGACCAGATGCCTCGTTCGTCTTTAGCGAGCAAAGAACCTTATGAACTTTGCGTGAAGAAAGGAAGAGGAAGGGCAAGGGATTAGAGAGGGGTAAAGACTGAGGAACAGGTGCACTGGAATCATCTATAGAAGAGTTGGCAGAAAAATGAGAGCCAAAGAGAGTAGCTTTGTCAGTGGGAGAGCAAGCTATAGAACCATCAGAACGAATGAGAGGGGGAAAGCTTGAGTTACAGAAGTTATTGGAGAGGTTCTTGGCTAAGGACCAGAAGCATTTATCAGTGGGAGAGGAGTTAAGGTCATCAACTTTCCTTCTTATAAAGGAAGCCTTAGACCTTCGAATCTGAGCAGTACAGCGATTCCTAGCTACAATAAAAGCAGAGCGAGTTAAATCGGAAGGAGAGGCTTGGTAAGATCGGTGTGCCCGATTCCTGGCCTGGATAGCCATAGCGCAGGCATGGTCAAACCAAGGTTTAGGGGGAGAGAAAGTTTTTGTAGAAGAGGGGATGTACACCTCCATTCTCGCAGTCATGATCTCGGCAACTTATAGAGCTACCTGATAAGGGTTGCGGGACCGAAAGAAGTAGTCATCCCATGGGAAGTCAAAGAGGATGTTATGCAAATTTTCATGTTGGGTATGCTCAAAGTGCCAAAGGCGGAGCTGAGTAGGAGGGATTGGTGGAGGGGGAGCTAAAATGGAAGAAACTGAGATCATAGAGTGGTCAGATTTACCAAGAGGGGAAAGCACAGAATAAGAGTAGTTTGAAGGATTAGAAGTAAAAAATAGGTCAAGAGTGTTTGCTGCATGTTCGTGATGATCAGAAACACGAGTAGGATGTTTGATAATTTACTCCAGATCGTGAGTAATTGAAAAAAGCAAGGGCCTCACTTCCTCCCGCATCAGTGTGAGAGGAACGAAGCCACTCACTGTGGTGTACACTGAAGTCTCCAATGTAGAGATCTTCGGCATGTGGGTGAGAAGGACAGATATTCAAAGACACAATATATATATATATATATATATATATATATATATATATATATATATATATATATATATATATATATATATATATATATATATATATATATATATATATATATATATATATATATATATACATCATGTAGTATATTGGTCCATGGCATCAGCTGTCCGTTGCAATACTACATCTGAAGAGGCTTTTGGACTTAAATAGGACTGTCCAGGACAGTTCGATAGCAAGTCCTCCTTCAGTTACGGTTCTTTTTGTATGCCTATATTAACACCGAATATTCTTGGATATTCGTTACACATGACTTATTATCCCATCACAGCTGACAAATCACAACACTTTCCATCTCTGTTCCATTTTACTTTAAGTTTTCTTCGTGCTCAGGCTCGATGAGGGCAGATTTATTCATCTTTTAGCCTGTCTGGTGTAATAATCATATATATATATATATATATATATATATATATATATATATATATATATATATAATATATATATATATATATATATATACATATATATATATATATATATATATATATATATATATATATATATATATATATATATATATATATATATATATATATATATATATATATATATATATATATATATATATATATATATATATATATTTTATATATATATATATATATATATATATATATATATATATATATATATATATATATATATATATATATATATATATATATATATATATATATATATTGTTTCTCAGAGAGCGGAGTGAGGGGACTGAAAATTTCCTCGTCTGTATTTTGTCTTCCCAAAGAGTCAGAGTATTTTGCTTTGACTCAGCCACTCCCCTTAAAAGGGGTAAATGGCTCATATATATATATATATATATATATATATATATATATATATATATATATATATATATATATATATATATATATATATATATATATATATATATATGGATGGACCTACTGAAGAGTTGTCACCTGAAAGCTCGGCTGGGTGACAATTCTTCAGGTGGGGTATCCTGGTATGACGATTCTTCATGTGGTGTATCTTAAAGTGATGATTCTTCAGGTGGACATTCTAGTGTGACGATTCTCTTTCTCATTATTTTTCTTCAATCTCTCTCTCTCTCTCTCTCTCTCTCTCTCTCTCTCTCTCTCTCTCTCTCTCTCTCTCTCTCTCTCTCTCTCTCTCCATTCTCGAAAGCACCACTGATACTGTAATTACGAGTCACGAATTTTGGTAGGGGGATAGCTACGATAATTACGGTTCGCTACTTTAACACCAAGCATTTACCATATTAAGTTACGTTACTTACCTAACCTAACTGAACCCAGGTTAGGGTAGGATAAACTATGTTTGGTTAGTTAGTTAAGTAACGTAGTTTATATATCTTACTATTGATTTCGTATCCACTGTGACCTGGGGTGGCAATTCTTCAGGTGTTTTTGGGTTAGATGATAACTCTTTAGGTGAGATCTCACGGGGTGACTATTCTTCTGATTGAGATTCTAGCGTGACAGTTCTTCTGGTGCTCTATCTATCTATCTAACTATCTATCCTTATATATATATATATATATATATATATATATATATATATATATATATTATATATATATATATATATATATATATATATATATCACACCTAGTTCTTGAAATAATGTGAAGATGGGTTCTCAGAAGTGCCGCGTATTGTAATTTTTGCTTAATGTAACGAGTCATTTTCCATAAGAAACAATGATAATGGGCACAGATACGTTCCACAACCGTACATACCCAAACAATACCAAAGATATAAGATAAGTAAAACATATTTTATAAGTACATAGCAAAGCAGAAAGACCTGTAATTATTTATATTAACATGCAAATAATGTGCAGTATAAAAGATATACAGATTTACTGTGCAGTTAGCAAATTAATGCCCTCTATTTTGCATTGGGCAACAGGCATACACTGGGATGTGGAGGATGCGGTGAGCACAAGGATGCAAACGTTTTGCCGCATCCGTATAAACTGATGGACCCTCGTACACTATTTCCCTGATGATATTATATCGCAAGTTTGTTTTTTTTCCATCATCTTCATAATATCCGATCATATTAAGCTGTAGAAGAGGAGGAGCATGGCGGAAAAGTGCCTCCGAGGCGGTCAATTATTTACTAAAATGAAATTTTTTTTTCAAATTATGTTGCATGGACGTTACTAGAGAATTTCATAATTTTTACTATTATTTTTTTAGGGGTGTTATTGCAATTTCGTGGATTATACAGAAGCATAATAAGCGAACTAGGTGTGTATATATATATATATATATATATATATATATATATATATATATATATATATATATATATATATATATATATATATATATATATATATATATATATATATATATATATATATATATATATATATATATATATATATATATATATATATATATATATATATATATATATATATATATATATATATATATATATATATATATATATACATATATATATATATATATATATATATATATATATATATATATATATATATATATATATATATATATATATATATATATATATATATATATATATATATATATATATATATATATATACTCGTGTGTATATATTCGTTGTTTCGTTCCGGTTTTATGTCACGGACTCCCTTTTCTACCAAGGGCTAGAACGGTTGCCTTCTTACAAAGGACTTGTTTTGTCAGATGTAGTCGTTCCCCTGAGTGTAAACCCTTGCTAGCTTCAGACCGTGACGGGGCGCGAACCCTCGACGTGACACCTCAAAGTCGCGGACGCTACCGCTTGAGCCACGGTAACAACACTCGTGCATGTGTGTGTGTGATTACCAA
>JAXCGZ010011586.1:0-57500 GCA_037179515.1 Halocaridina rubra | reverse complement strand
TTGGAAGATGGTATGGTAAGGAATCATGGCATCATCGAGAAAATTACAGAAGGTCTCTGAACGAACCATATTATCGTCATATTCCTGCGAGAGTTGTTGGAGTGCTTTAAAATGTTCATACATGGCTGCCAAACGTTCGAGTGTAAAGCCAGGTTCTTCAATTTCTTCGTGCATTTCCTCAAGTTCTGCCTCTTCTTTGCTAGCTGATATCGTCATTTCCTCCAAGTCCTCATCACTCAAAGGCTACAAGTGGCAGTCAATCAGTGTAAAGGTTTGTATTAATAATGAGCGTATATCATGGCTTCCAGTTTATTGTTGCAAGATGTGTGCCGGTCGGCTCAATCAATATAAACATTAGAAACCAAATAGGTAGAAGTACAATGAAAACAAAAGAGGTGCGATAAAGGGAATAACCTTATTATCAATAAAGGATTAGATCACTTATATCATAACATTCCTTTCCCCTAGAATTTGCAATACATCACATATAAAAAATAAGTCATCAACTTCTTAAAACAAGGCACACATGAAAATTCTATATAAGGAGTTCAAAACACTATTTACAAATTAAGACGATCAGGGGGCTTGATATTTCTCTGAGACCTTCTCACTACTGGAGTCTGTATAGGTAACTCATCACATGCACTATTACTTACATCTCTTGAAGGTACATTAATAACATCTTTTGAAAGTACACCATTTGTTTCTATAATATTAGAATTGGTTGTTAATTCACTAGGAACACTTGTTACAACAGGATTATCAGCTTCAATTTCACTTACAACAGGATTATCATAATCATTATTCAACATTTCATTATTAGACTGATTAAAATCTCCAAAATATCTATGCATCAATTGATCAGAATGTCTTTTCCATATCATATTCCCTGAACAATGTACTTGCACTTTATAATTTCTTAAACCTAATACTTCTACAATTCTACCTTCCACCCATAGTGGACCTTTACCATAGTTACGTGCAAACACAGCATCATCAACTTTGTACATGTTTTCTTCATTTGAAAGACTATCATTACATTCTTTACTTTCTTTCAGCTTTACATCTACAGTACCTCTGAAATTTCTATTAAACATAATCTCTGCAGGAGCTTTTCCTGTAGCAGAATGTACAGTTCTTCTATAGTTATAAAGAAAACGACAAACTCTAGTAGTATAATCTCCCTCTTTAAATTTCCTTAAACCCTCCTTAAATGTCCTTACAGCTCTTTCTGCAAGACCATTAGAGGCTGGATGATAAGGGGCAGGACAAACATGTTTTATACCATTCTTTTGCAAAAACACCTTCATTTCCTGTGATACAAAATTAGGAGCATTATCTGACACTATCATGTCTGGCAAGCCAAAATTAGAAAATACTTTCCTTAGGTGATTTATAGTGACACCAGATGTTGCAGAACTAGAGAACTGTATATCTAAGAACTTACTATAAGAATCAATGACAATTAGAAAATATTTACCATCAATAGGACCTGCATAGTCCATATGGACCCTAGACCATGGTTTTCCCGTATTAGGCCATGACAAAATATTAGCTTGTGGTTGTTTATAATTCTTAAAACAAATATTACAATTCTTTGTCATCTCTGCAAGGTCTTGGTCAATCTTTGGCCACCAAACCCATTTCCTAGCCTCTGCTTTCATGGCATTTATTCCATTATGACCATTATGTAAATGAGTCAATATCTTACACCTCAACTCTACAGGTATTACAATACGATTCCTGTATAACACTACATCATTATGAAGAGACAATTCATCTTTAACATTACCATATTCCATGAGTAACAAATTATTTTCTTTAGACCAACCAAATCTTAGACAATTAATTAACTGAGACATCACTTTATCTTTCTTATTATATTGTCTAATTACCTTATAAGAAATTTCATCAAAATCAAGCAATTCCACTAATCTTACATACTCAGCAGGAATCCCAGACTGAATTTCATCTTCTACTGGAAGACGGCTAAGTGCATCGGCAATAACATTTTCCTTTCCAGGTTTATGCACTAGATCAAAGTCATATTGAGACAGTAACAAAGCCCATCTTTGTATCCTAGAATTGGCATTCTGAGGAATTGGCTTATCTTTACCAAACAATCCTAAAAGTGGTTTATGGTCCGTTCTGGCCATAAATTTTCTACCCAAAAGAAAATATCTAAATCTTTTGACAGCGAAAATCAAAGACAATCCTTCTTTATCCAACTGTGAATATTTCATCTCAGCACTACTCAATTTCTTACTTGCAAAATAAATAGGTCTTTCTACTCCATTGACCTTTTGCAATAACACACATCCTACACCAACAGGTGAAGCATCAACTTCTACAATCAAGGGATATGACCCATCAAAATTTACTAATACTTTAGAGTCTACAAAATCTTGTTTAAGACATTTAAATGCATTCTGTTCAATCTTTGTCCATTCAAACTTGGCACCTTTTTTCAGTAAATCATACAATGGAGCTGATTTAGTTGAAAAATTCTTAATAAATCTACAGTAAAATGTAATCATCCCTAAAAATGAGTGGACCTCTGCTACTGAGGTAGGACAAGGAGCATCCAAAATTGCTTTAACCTTCTTTGGGGATGGTTTTATTCCTTCACTTGATATACAGTAACCTAAATATTCAATACATTCCATATTTAAAACTGTTTTACTCTTATTTATCTGTACATTATGAGATTGCAACACATTTAAAACTTTCTTGAGTCTCTCATCATGCTCATCTTTAGTTTCACCACTGACAACTATATCATCCATATATGCAGCAACACCATCAATATTACATAAGATCTGTGAAATAAATCTTTGAAAAATACCAGGAGAAGAGGACAAGCCAAAGGGCAACCTCTTGTATTTATACATTCCTTTGTGTGTATTAATAACTAAAAACTCTTGACTTTGTTCTTCAACAGGTATTTGCAAATATGCATTCTTCAAATCAATCTTAGAAAAAATTTTGCCTTTGCCAACACTGCACAAAAGTTCATCAATCTTAGGCAAGGGGTATTTATCACATTGTATTTGCTTATTCAAATGCTTAAAATCTGCACATATGCGAATTTCTTTCTTATTCTCTTTTAACACAGGTACAATAGGCGCAGCCCATTCACTATGAGATACAGATTCTATAATATTTTCACTTACAAGTTTATCAATGGCCTCTTCAACCATCTCTTTATGGTAAAATGGAACAGTACGTGCTTTTACAAACTTTGGAATAGCATCACTCTTTATATGAATTTTAGCTACAATGCTAGAAATAGGTTTGCTTACATTAACATTATAATCTTCAAACACTTGTTCAACACTTACATTATGAACATTGTTAACCTTGGTACTTCCATCTAATCCTGCTAAATAAATACCAACTTGTTTCATTAGATTTTTACCACATAAATTTGTATTCTTTGAACCAACAACATAAAAGACTTGTGATACATTATATCCATTATACACAACAGGAGCAACCACTTTTCCCAAAACCTTTATTTTAAGATCATCATAAGCCTGTAAGGGTTTCTTACATTGTTCAACTTTCAAATTCAACTTCTCAACCCAATCTTTATTCAAAGTTGAAACAGTAGCACCACTATCAACCTCAAAAGGAACTTGGATCTTATTAACAGAAAAATAAAATTGCTCAGCATGAACAGCATAGATTTTATCTCTGACAGTTAACACTTTATCATCCTCATCATCATTATCACTTAATGATACATCTTGATCATTCACAATCTTTACAGTTTTCCTACTATTAAACTTAGGTTTACTCCTAAAATCTTTCTTGCTTGGTCTATTTGAACCTTTAGCTGTACTATAACCACTCTCTCTTTTGGCTTCTTTACAAACCTTCTGTAAATGACCCTTTTTATGACAATTATAACATGATAAATGCTTAAATCTACAATAAAAGCTGTCATGAGAGGAACCACAATGTTGACAAGATAAACCTACATATTTTCTTCTTACAACCTGAACCTGTGACTGAACCTCATCTTTCTCACTTACAAATGCTTTTTCCATGTTCAAAATTCTCTCCAAAATAGCCTGAGAGGTCATTGCTTGGAGAACTATGTTGAGAGCCACTATATTTGAAAAATAAACTTCAGCATCTACAGCCATAAATAACTGATCTCTTACTCTACCATCAAATTGGTTGCCAAAATTACAATGCTTTGCTAGAGCCTTTAAATCAGCATACAATTCTTTTACACTCTCATCCTTCCTTTTTTTTCTTTGCTGGAAGGCTAGCAAACTTCTGTGATAAGAAGGCGTAACAATAAAATGACCTTTCAATAACTGAACCAAGTCTGCATAAGACTTTGTGTGGGGCAAATCAGGAGCACAAAGATTGCCTAAAACACTAAAAACATCAGTACCCAATGACACAAGCAGGAGATTTTTTTTCTCGTCAGCCTCAGTGACATTTAAATGACTAAAATGTGCCTCTAATAGGCTTAGCCATAATTCCAAGGAAATTTTCGATGGATTAAAACAATCAATTCTAATCTGATTCAACGACGACGACATTGCGGACCTATTCTGTAATATTACCAGTATCCACAAACACTTAGGCTAATGTAGCACCCAAACAACCGACAATTCGATATGCTAGGGTAGCAAAAACGTATGCTAGGCTTGAAGAAACATGCGCCCAAAACTGCAGCAACATCATACAGGGCACCTAGGCTTAAATCCAACACTAGCCTAGTCGAGGTGAATCACGCAGCATCAATCCAGGATCCAATTAGGCATAACCATGGTAGCCTAATCCTGGCGTCGGCAAACAAATCATTTGGCACCTACCAGAAATCTTGCAAGGCGAATCTATTTAAGCCAGTAATATAACCAAACTCAAGAGGTTTCCCATATCCATGAAGGGTTTACTCGTCGCCAAATGTAAAGGTTTGTATTAATAATGAGCGTATATCATGGCTTCCAGTTTATTGTTGCAAGATGTGTGCCGGTCGGCTCAATCAATATAAACATTAGAAACCAAATAGGTAGAAGTACAATGAAAACAAAAGAGGTGCGATAAAGGGAATAACCTTATTATCAATAAAGGATTAGATCACTTATATCATAACAATCAGTTCATTCACATTTTCCTGAGTCATATCTTTAAAGGCTTCTCTTCCTAGCAATGCAACCAACTTCACAGCTTTAGCAACTGCCGACTTCTGCACTTCGTCAAGAGCAAAGCCCTTGTAATCGTGGATGACTTCGGGCCACAATTTCTTCCAGCTGTCATTGATTGTGGCCGACTTCATCTCTTTGATTGCCTTCTGAATATTTTGTAGGCATGTGGCAATCGTGTAATTACGCCAGTATTTCTTCATTGAGAAGTCTTTGTCCGAATCCATGGCTTCAACAAGGTTTGCCAGGGCATTTCGTGTGTAGAGGGTCTTGAACGCATGAATAACGCCTTGATCCATAGGCTGAATCAGTGACGTCGTCTTCGGTGGCAGGAACTCACCTTGAACACCGTCATATTAGAGATTAGTTGCGTGGCCACCAGCATTATCCATCAAAAGAAGGACTTTAAATTCAAGGCCTTTTTCCGCAAGATAAAGTTTTACCTGAGGGATAGAGCATTGGTGAAACCAGTCCGATGAGAGGCTTTTCATGATCCAGGCCTTAGGGTTATGCATCCAATACACTGGCAGCAGATTCTTATTCTTGTTCTTCAAAGGCCTAGGGTTCTTTGACTTGTAGATAAGCTCGGGCTTTAACATGAAGCCCGCAGCATTCCCGCACATGATGAGGGTAACGCGATCTTTGTGCGCTTTAAATCCCGGGGCTTTAGCTTCATCCTTGAAGGGAAAAGTGCGAGACGGCATTCTCTTCCAAAATAAGCCAGTCTCATCCATGTTGAAGGCTTGCTCAGGAACATATTCCCCTTCAGTGATTATTTTCTTGAAGTCGTTCGTGACATAATTTTTTGCAGCAGTTGTATCTGCAGAGGCAGTTTTGCCATGCACTGAAACGCTTTTTAGGCCATAGCGTTTTTGAAATTTGAAGAACCTTCCCTTGCTAGCAATGAACGGTTGTATCCTCGGTGGAGAATCGCTGGAGGGTCCTGGTTGTGGGTCATCGATATCTTCTTCTCTCTCCTCCTCTCCACGGTCGCCACTGTCGTCATCGGGTTCATTTGCAGTGAATGTCTCGTACAGCTTTTTCGACTTTCTTTGTATGATATTGGTGTCTAAGCTGATGTTTTCATTCTGCAATCAGCAATCCACAGGGCCAAAGCAGCTTCCATCCGCACTACTGCCTTATTGCGGGATGTTACGACCCTCTTCACTGATTTATCAAAAGATATGCTCGCTGTTTTCCTGATCTTTGCCTCGTCCTTTTTGATGTAGCGAACAGCAGATTCATTGAGGCCAAAATAGCGGCCGACATCCACAAACCTTTTTCCTTCTTTCAACATATCTAAGAGTACCACTTTATCTACAATGGTTAACATTTTCCTTTGCCGCTTAGGCTGACTACCTGAAGCCTTAGAAAGTGAAGGACGTTTGGGAGGCATTGCAAAGGTTAAAGAACGCGTGAAAACACAATCATAAGCAAAACGTATTAATAAGCACAACGAGAACGGCGCACACGTGTTTGACTGAACGAGTGAGGCGGCACATTGGAAAATGGAGGGTAAAGCAAACTGCAATGAAAATGCCAATCAGACCCCATGATACAGAACATACAGAAAAACAATTCTGTGATTCGTCGTCTCCCAACCTTTCAGCCAATAGCATTCCATGAACTAGCTCACGTAGGTGAGAGCCTTTTCGTTTTCCGAAACGCTGATAGCCGTATCGTATTTTACATGGTGCATTACTGTTAGTACTTTATGTTTTTTTATTATTTTTTACTGTTTTATTATTCTTAGGCTAGGAAATACTTGTTTTATCAATAAAATAATGAAAATTTTAATATTCACTAGGTCACATAGGTGAGAGCCTTTGCGTTTTCCAAAACGTGATACCGGTATCATATTTTTCATGATGCAATACTGTTAGTACTGTATTTATGTTTTTTACTGTTTTTTACTGTTTTATTATTCTTAGGCTAGGAAATACTTGTTTTATCAATAAAATAATGAAAATTTTAATATTCACTAGGTCTCGTAGGTGAGAGCCTTTGCGTTTTCCGAAACACTGATACCGGTATCGTATTTTACGTGTTGCAATACTGTTAGTATATGTTTTTTACTATTTTTTACTGTTTTATTATTCTTAGGCTAAGCAATACATTTTCTTTATCAATAAAATCATGAAACTACTGGAAATATAAATATATATGCTAGCTCAAGTAGCTGCGACCCCAATACATTGTACGCTATCGGACACTATTTCGCATGATGCAATACTGTGAGTTATACTGTACGTACGTATATCTAAATTTATATTTTTTACTATTTTTTGCTGTTTTGTTATTTGTAGGCTGGGAAATAAAAAATTGTTATCGATTAAATAATGAATTTTTTTTTTCATTAAAAAAATGAAAATAATGAAAATTTTTATTTTTTTAATATTTTAATATTTTTGCGTATACCCAAAAAAAATAAAATAATAATTTGCCCCCCCCAAAAAAACGCGATTCAGTGAAAACGCGAACCATGAAACGCGATACAGCGGGGGATCACTGTACATATATATATATATATATATATATATATATATATATATATATATATATATATATATATATATATATATATATATATATATATATATATATGTATATATATATATATATATATGTATATATATATATATATATATATATATATATATATATATATATATATATATATATATATATATATATATATATATATATATATATATATATATATATATATATATATATATATATATATATATATATATATATATATATATATATATATATATATATATATATATATATATATATATATATATATATATATATATATATATATATATATATATATATATATATATATATATATATATATATATATATATAGTAAGGAAGCCCATCAGTGAAACAAAACTTATAAAACAATGCTATATTTCGGATCCTAACTGGATCCGTTCTCAAGCACAACTGAGACAAAATAACAAAGAAGGAGGAGACATAAACAAAAGGACTCATGAAACCTGAGGGATTAAAAATTTTTATGATAACAGGACAGGTCTAATCCAAACGAATTATCCTCAACAAAGAAGCCGCCAAGATCATTAAACCATTAACAAAGAAAAATTTTAATCCTTAAAATGATAAATGATCTGAAAGAAGATAGCCCCCAACATATTATTATAATTAAAAGAATATTAATAAATATGCACATATAGATATACACATGTAACAATATCTGTACACACATCCCCATATACAAGAGCATACAAAATGAAATACATATATAAATCCTAATACAATCAAAATACACAATAACGACTACAATCTGGTTGGGGGTTTATCTTGAGGGATAACTTCGTTCAGGCAGCGCTTCAGGAGGGCTTTATCAATTATGTCAGGGGTCCATTGCCCCCTAGATAGATTAAAATTGTCCTTCATTTCAATGAGGGAAGATTCCACTATTTTCCGTTTGAATTGACAGGTACTTTTAAATATCATAGTGGCACCACTCCAATCAATCCGATGATTATGTTCACTGATGTGGGTAAAAAGAGCTGAATTTTCTTGATTATATCTTACTGCTCTCTTGTGTTCTAAGACTCTCTGGGATAGAGAGCGGCCTGTTTGTCCTATGTACACTCTATTGCAATCATTACAGCTTATTTGGTATACTCCTGCATTAACTTCTTTTTTGTTTTGGCTAACGTTAACTAATTATTTTCTTAAAGTGGTGGGATAGTTAAAAGTGAATGGGGACTGTTTACCTAATGTATCATTTATGACGCCTAGCTTTTGGTGAAAAGGAAGGAGGATTTTGTTGAAATTATTCTCTTTGGGGGTCCTGTGAGGATTGTAAAAAACCTGTTTAGCTTTCTGCAGAGCTTTGTCTAAGAAAAAGGGAGGATAACAAAGTTGGTCAAGCTGAGAATAAACTGTTTGAATTTCATGTTCTAAATAATTAGAGCTGCAAATCCGGAGGGCTCTAAGGAATAAATTCGAAGCTATACCTAATTTTACTTTTTCTTCATGATAACTATAAAAGTGCACATAAGACGCAGAGTGGGTGGATTTTCTATAGACTTTAAAGCTGTAACCCAAAGAATCTCTAACAATGAGGATATCAAGGAAAGGCATTTGGTTTTCATTTTCCCATTCTACTTTAAATTTAATGGAAGGAACTAATCTATTTAATTGTGCTACAAATTCGTTAAAGGTACCCCAGGCATCATCCCAATAACTAAAAATGTCATCAACATAGCGCAGCCAAATCATGTTGGGAGGTTTGATTTCTCTCAGAAGCTCAGTTTCAAAATATTCCATATACAAATTGGCTAAAATTGGAGACAAAGGACTTCCCATACTACAACCGAACTTTTGCCTATAAAAATTGCCATTGAAAGAAAAGACATTAGTACTCACGCAGAGTCTGATTAATTTGATAATTTTTGCTATGGGTAAGGGGAAATCCTTTTTAAAGGTTTCAAGTTTCTTAGCAAGGAAATTAAGTACAGAATCTATTGGGACATTTGTAAAAAGTGATTCTACATCAAGACTGAACCCCATTCATTGGAACATTGGATAACCTAAATCTCTGAATAAAATCCTCTGAATGCTTTAGGTGCGCTTGGGAAAATTTACCTAGATATAGGGATAGTAAGCTGGCTAACCATTTAGCAAGATTTGAAGTGAAAGAGTCGCGGCATGAAACAATAGGACGCAGAGGAATATTTTCCTTATGGGTTTTGGGCAAGCCATAAAAATACGGGAGTTGAGGATTAATAACTTTAAATTTCTCAAGGACCTCCCTATCACATTTTGACTGAGCTATGTCCAGAACATTTTTATTGAAAGTGGCAGCAACATTTACTAAGGGATTTTTAGAAAGTTTCTCATAAGTATTGGAGTCATTAAGGAGTTGCATAGCTTTACCTATATAACAGTCTTTATTCAAAAGTACGAGTTTTCCCCCCTTATCAGATTTAGTTATGATGATATCATCTTTTTGTTTAAGCGACTTAATAGCCAAGAGAAACCTTCTAGGAAGTGAACCCTTACTATCGACTTTATCAAGCAAATTAAGAATAACCCCCTTTAAGCACATACTATTTCTATCAAAACTATTATTAGCACAATACTTATCAAAACCGACTATATAATCAAGAAAATTATTTTTCCCTGGTTTTAATGCAAAATTTAATCCTAGTCCTAATACCGCCAATTCGTTTTTTGTAAGCCTATGGTTGGTTAAATTGAGAACATTGTCACCTAGGGATATTTCATACCACAAACTACCATTAATTAATTTTTCCAGTTTTAGTTGCAATGAATTGGAGTGGAGGCCACTAATGTATGAAGCTCTGTCAAAAGCAAACCGCGAAAGAAAGTGGTAAATACCTTCATCTGGACAAACTAAACGTAAATGATCTGAAGCTTGGTGGAAGTCGGCTTACAAAATTCGAATTGGCGGTATTAGGACTAGGATTAAATTTTGCATTAAAACCAGGGAAAAATAATTTTCTTGATTATATAGTCGGTTTTGATAAGTATTGTGCTAATAATAGTTTTGATAGAAATAGTATGTGCTTAAAGGGGGTTATTCTTAATTTGCTTGATAAAGTCGATAGTAAGGGTTCACTTCCTAGAAGGTTTCTCTTGGCTATTAAGTCGCTTAAACAAAAAGATGATATCATCATAACTAAATCTGATAAGGGGGGAAAACTCGTACTTTTGAATAAAGACTGTTATATAGGTAAAGCTATGCAACTCCTTAATGACTCCAATACTTATGAAAAACTTTCTAAAAATCCCTTAGTAAATGTTGCTGCCACTTTCAATAAAAATGTTCGAGACATAGCTCAGTCAAAATGTGATAAGGAGGTCCTTGAGAAATTTAAAGTTATTAATCCTCAACTCCCGTATTTTTATGGCTTGCCCAAAACCCATAAGGAAAATATTCCTCTGCGTCCTATTGTTTCATGCCGCGACTCTTTCACTTCAAAACTTGCTAAATGGTTAGCCAGCTTACTATCCCCATATCTAGGTAAATTTTCCCAAGCGCACCTAAAGCATTCAGAGGATTTTATTCAGAGATTTAGGTTATCCAATGTTCCAATGAATGGGGTTCAGTCTTGATGTAGAATCACTTTTTACAAATGTCCCAATAGATTCTGTACTTAATTTCCTTGCTAAGAAACTTGAAACCTTTAAAAAGGATTTCCCCTTACCCATAGCAAAAATTATCAAATTAATCAGACTCTGCGTGAGTACTAATGTCTTTTCTTTCAATGGCAATTTTTATAGGCAAAAGTTCGGTTGTAGTATGGGAAGTCCTTTGTCTCCAATTTTAGCCAATTTGTATATGGAATATTTTGAAACTGAGCTTCTGAGAGAAATCAAACCTCCCAACATGATTTGGCTGCGCTATGTTGATGACATTTTTAGTTATTGGGATGATGCCTGGGGTACCTTTAACGAATTTGTAGCACAATTAAATAGATTAGTTCCTTCCATTAAATTTAAAGTAGAATGGGAAAATGAAAACCAAATGTCTTTCCTTGATGTCCTCATTGTTAGAGATTCTTTGGGTTACAACTTTAAAGTCTATAGAAAATCCACCCACTCTGCGTCTTATGTGCACTTTTATAGTTATCATGAAGAAAAAGTAAAATTAGGTATAGCTTCGAATTTATTCCTTAGAGCCCTCCGGATTTGCAGCTCTAATTATTTAGAACATGAAATTCAAACAGTCTATTCTCAGCTTGACCAACTTTGTTATCCTCCCTTTTTCTTAGACAAAGCTCTGCAGAAAGCTAAACAGGTTTTTTACAATCCTCACAGGACCCCCAAAGAGAATAATTTCAACAAAATCCTCCTTCCTTTTCACCAAAAGCTAGGCGTCATAAATGATACATTAGGTAAACAGTCCCCATTCACTTTTAACTATCCCACCACTTTAAGAAAAGAATTAGTTAACGTTAGCCAAAACAAAAAAGACGTTAATGCAGGAGTATACCAAATAAGCTGTAATGATTGCAATAGAGTGTACATAGGACAAACAGGCCGCTCTCTATCCCAGAGAGTCTTAGAACACAAGAGAGCAGTAAGATATAATCAAGAAAATTCAGCTCTTTTTACCCACATCAATGAACATAATCATCGGATTGATTGGAGTGGTGCCACTATGCTATTTAAAAGTACCTGTCAATTCAAACGGAAAATAGTGGAATCTTCCCTCATTGAAATGAAGGACAATTTTAATCTATCTAGGGGGCAATGGACCCCTGACATAATTGATAAAGCCCTCCTGAAGCGCTGCCTGAACGAAGTTATCCCTCAAGATAAACCCCCAACCAGATTGTAGTTGTTATTGTGTATTTTGATTGTATTAGGATTTATATATGTATTTCATTTTGTATGCTCTTGTATATGGGGATGTGTGTATAGATATTGTTACATGTGTATATCTATATGTGCATATTTATTAATATTCTTTTAATTATAATAATATGTTGGGGGCAATCTTCTTTCAGATCATTTATCATTTTAAGGATTAACATTTTTCTTTGTTAATGGTTTAATGATCTTGGCGGCTTCTTTGTTGAGGATAATTCGTTTGGATTAGACCTGCCCTGTTATCATAAAAATTTTTAATCCCTCAGGTCTCATGAGTCCTTTTGTTTATGTCTCCTCCTTCTTTGTTATTTTGTCTCAGTTGTGCTTGAGAAGGGATCCAGTTAGGATCCGCAATATAGCATTGTTTTATAAGTTTTGTTTCACTGATTGGCTTCCTTACTATTTAGTGCTGTATACTAACAGTTTGTACTTATTTATATATATATATATATATATATATATATATATATATATATATATATATATATATATATATATATATATATATATATATATATATATATATATATATATATATATATATATATATATATATATATATATATATATATATATATATATATATATATATATATATATATATATATATATATATATATATATATATATATATATATATATATATATATTTATATATATATATATATATATATATATATATATATATATATATATATATATATATATATATATATATATATATATATATATATATATATATATATATATATATATATATATATATATATATATATATATATATATATATATATATATATATATATATATATATATATATATATATATATATATATATATATATATATATATATATATATATATATATATATACAAATATATATATATATATATATATATATATATATATATATATATATATATATATATATATATATATATATATATATATATAATATATATATATATATATATATATATATATATATATATATATATATATATATATACAAATATATATATATATATATATATATATATATATATATATATATATATATATATATATATATATATATATATATATATATATATATATAAAGGCCTTTTAAGCAAAATTATACTTTTTTTTTTAAGAAAAGTAAATCCTCTCTCTCTCTCTCTCTCTCTCTCTCTCTCTCTCTCTCTCTCTCTCTCTCTCTCTCTCTCTCTCTCTCTCTCTCTCTCTCTCTCTCTCTCTCTCTCATCCTTTTACCATTTACATACTGAACAATGTTATTTCTCTATGTTGAAAGAGTATTATGATCATTGATTCTTTTTAGATTTCTTTGCAAATTTGCTAGATGATAAGTGTGCCTAAGTTTTATTTCAGTTGATAAGTTTTTGCATGCTGATATTGCATACAGACTGATAAGACATCAGTAGAATTGAATATTATATGAGTTTTTCTGCCACATATTGCATTTGTTTTAGAAAATAGATAAAGCTCCTAGTGACAAATTGGGCAACCAGAAAGTTGACGACTATGCTCCCATATATATACAGATATATATACATATTATGACTGCAGGAATTCGAATAGCCAAAGTAGACAGTGTTAGGAAGAGCATCGTTGTGGAGTATGAGTGTAAGATTCAGTTCTTACTTCGAAATGCCAGTCTCAATTGCATATGCGTTGCTATTCCTGAGTAGAATTGTTATTAATATGTTAGCTGTTATTGTTGCTATCACTCCAACACCTCTTGCATAATTGTTATTTTAGTAAATTCTATCAGCAGTAACTAAATTATTTGTATCATTTATCTTGAATTCATGCTTAATGTTACTGTAGTCACTGATAATAAAAATATTTCATTAGTGGCTGTTCTCAGCATTTAATGACTGTTCTTTTTTACATCTATAGTAAAGTAATGTTATGGATCAGTTACTCAGCTAATTCCTAAGCATCTTGGAATAATAATCTAATGGTGTAGACACATACTTTCCATTACCACCTTATTTCCAGGCAGCCCCGACCTGCAATTTTCAAATTTGATTTTCACAGACCAGTCCCTTTTACCCATGGAAGAGATTGCAATCGCCTGCAGATGCAGGAAGGCGAAGTATACCCTCCCGATGCAGACAAAAGGCCTTTGATTGTGTGCATATGTATTCTTTCTGCATTTGTATTAGTGACATTAGGCTCTAATTTCCGGCTTTGGAATCTACTTCAGTGTGAGCGTATTTTTCAGCTACTGAAGTGAGAGGCGCTTTAGACACACAGGAGCGTGCGAGATGGTTAGAATCAAGAGCCACCTCAAGAGTCGCATGGAAGCGGGTGGGAGGGGTTCCGGTTAAGCTGGATGATGCATCGACGCCCTCCCTTTTGTCTTGCCAGTCTCCATATAAGAAGAGGATTCGAAATACGTGTACAAGCCCTGGCCTGCCATGAAGAGGACGGGTGGAGGAGTGGATAATTAGCAGAATGAGATGGCAAGTCTTAGGCAATGATAACCCTTGGGGGGGGGGGGGCTGGGGAAATAAAAATCACCGAAAAGATTAAAAATGAAAAATGGGAAAGAAAGAATCCCCATACATATCATAACTTTAGTGAAAAGAGAAAGAAAGGGTATGGAAAATCCCTTATTAGTTGAATTTCAAAGTATGTTCCCCCACGCATTAGAACTGAAAAAATAGGAAAGAAAATGACCCCACCATCTTTGACAACGATGTGAAAAGACAAAATTTATATATTTCTTATTCTAGCTTTAGGGTAATTTTAGGTGAAAAACCTCAGAGTCTCTCTTAGATGTAAGTTTATTAGAATAAGTGTCATTGATAAATTGTACAATTTGCAAAAATCATAATAAGTTGTTTTCTGCTTAAATATTATCAGCGTTTTCAATCATGATTTAATCTTTGTGTTCATTGAGTTCACAGAAGCATCCACTCCTCATTTAGTTCTTAGGTTGAGGGGTGGTATGCAGATCTTTGTGAAGAAAGATCTAGACGAATGTGTTTTATATTATGTTCATTGAGTTCTTCAATCAGTTTGTCCTTGAATAGTAATTACATATTGTAATTGTGAATGTTTTTCACACCATGACAAATGTTTTGTTTTAAAAGTGCTTGCATACATCATGTCCAAATGCATTGTGTACTGTTTGATTAATGAAATAGCTTAATTAGCTTTGTTCTTAAGTAATTTTGTCAATGCTTACTGGCTATATATTGCAATTGTGAATAATTAATTCTGATTTTTTTTATTTTGATTACAATGCTTATTATAAAGAACAGATTTTTCTTTTTCAGCCTTTTGCATAGTAAGTCTGAGATTACTGTAATCTGTTTAGATAATTGTATGAGATTGTAATAGTTTCATAAGTCAGTTTCTTAGATAGTTCTGCCCCGTATTTTGTAAAATAATGATATTTATAAAATTATAAGGCTCTCATAGAAGTAGTTATGCTCCAACTGAAATATGAGATATTTTAGTTTGGTGGTGGGGAGTGTCGTAAGGCAATTATAGATGCCTATAGCCTCACAAGGCATTTCAGAGATGCCTATAAGTGCCGGGTGGCAATGATGCGCTCAATACCCTCCGACCGCAATGAGTAGCACAAGAGAGCCTAGTCAGTGAGAGATCAGGCCTTATCAGGGGCAGATGCCACATCCACAGCTTAGTAGTCTCCCCCTTGGGGGCGGGAATCTGGAATTGATCGTGACAGGAACTGTAGGAAATGGAGCTCTGGGGAATTAACTGTTATTCTAGAAATAAACACATATAAAGAAGATGTTTATCTGTTATCACCAACCGTGCTACCAAGACAGAATAACACCACAACATTGGTGTAAAATAGTGACGTGAAAATCCCACGATAGTATGATAAGTTTCACTAGGTACAAAATGGAATCGATCAGGAGACGGGAAGATACGAGCATTGGGCTCTTTCCCGTAAGCACAATTAGGTTATCATATATATATATATATATATAGATATATATATATATATATATATATATAATATATATATATATATATTATATTATATATATATATATATATACGCGCACACACACAAACAATTATTGCTAATAATGTATTAGAAAACAACAAAGGCGAATACTGTATTCTTTTTTTCTTTTTTTTTTGAGGTGAGAAGGGGTTGAACTAGGGTGAGAACTAAGCTTGAGAGGCATATTAGGATCAATAAAGATAATGACTCCTAGTATATTAAATAACTCCATAAATCATTAAGTTAGCTAAGGTTAGCATAGGTTAGGTTAGGCAAAACCCTAACCTATTCTAACCATACCTAACCTAACAAAATATGAAGTTATTTTATTTACAGGGAGTCGTTACTTTAGTTGTAGTCGCCGTGGCTCAATCGGTAGCGTCTCCGACTCTGAGGCGTCAGGTCGAGGGTTCGCGGTCTGAGGTTAGCAAGGGCATGCACTCAGCATAAGGATTACATCTGCCAAAACAAGTCCTTCGCAAGAAGGCAACCGTCCTAGCCCTTGGTAGATAAGGGAATCCGTGACGTAAAACCGGAACAGGAGTCGTTACTTTAGTTGATCCGAATGATAAAAAAAAAAATTAAGGATTACTGCCTGATTTTACTGAACATTTTCTAAGTGATAATGCCGTATGGTCTTGTATGAATTTTCGATTGTAATCTGGAAAAAAAAAAAGGAATAATGAATGAAATTACTTGTTTCCTTCCTGTATCAAACTACTTTGATATTAGTTTCACAAATAAAATAAAAAAAGCTGTAGACTCCTTTATTCTAAATAACCTGAGGAAATCATATACAGTATTTTAAAATGAGAGAGAGAGAGAGAAAGAGAGAGAGAGAGAGAGAGAGAGAGAGAGAGAGAGAGAGAGAGAGAGAGAGAGAGAGGAGAGAGAGAGAGAGAGAGAGAGAGAGAGAGATTCTTATAAATTATGCATCAAATATCACGTTTTTGAGATCGTGGAAATTAGTTGCTCTCTCCCTCTCTTTCTAACGTGTGCTTTGTTTTGTTTTTTTCATAACAAGAAATGGTTACTCCACCAATATGTTATTCGATATTCCTATAAAAGACTCAAGGTTCGTTCCCTACAGGAGGATCACGAGAGAGCAAACATGTGGCTGTGATATCAAGTCTCTGTGAAAAACCACTGTCACGTGCACATTTATCACGTAGAGTGCTACTAAGTTTTATTTCATACGTGACAAATAATAATAAATAATAATAATAATAATAATAATAATAATAATAATAATAAATAATAATAATAAACCTTTGGATACCTTATTTTCAAAACCTGTTTTTAATCAAACTTGCCTAGGGGAGGGTGTCGTGTGAAGAAAGATGATAAAATCGAAATAAGCAGAAGACACTGAGCTTGATTTGGAATTCGAAATAGTAGCAGCAGCAGTTTGATAGATACTGTCCAAGGGCGGAGACTAAAACCTTGCCTTGCGGTAATAAAGACAGCCAGCCTCGCTACAAAATACCTCATGATGTTATATTATAATTACATCGCGGGATGTAATTAACTAATTGTGTTTACGGAAATGAGCCCCAAGCTCGTAACTTCCTTTCTCCTGGTCGGTTCCAATTTGTATGCAGTGATACTTATCATAACTGTCCTCAAAACCATGGATTGAGTAAGCATTAACTACCTCCCCGCTTAGTAAATTCCAATTATCAACTACTCTTACACTAAAAAAAAAAAAAAAAAAGTACTTCCTTACATCCTGCAAAAAAAACTTTCTTAAGAAGCTTCAAACTATGACCTCTAGTTCTAGTGTCAGCCATATCAAAATATCGATCCCTATCCACTCTGTGACAACCATGAAGGAAGTTAAAAACTGTTACCACATCCCCCCCCACAGTCTTCTAGCTTCGAATGATGGTAAGTCTAATTCCCTCAGCCTCTCATCATAATTGAGATTTCATATTTCTGGCACCGATTTCGTGGCATGTCTTTGATAGTTTTCCAGCTTAACAACGTGCTTTTACAAGTGCAGATTCCAAAAGGGGCTGCATATTCAAGCTTTGGCCTCACAAAGGTGACATAAATATTTCTGAATATTTCCTTGTCCATGTGCCTGAAGGCTACCCTTACATTTGCTAAGAAATCATATGCTGTCCTTGTCGTATGGCATTTCATAGATGCCTATAGCTGCCAGATGGCAGCGAGCGCGCACAGTACCCGCCGCCACCAGGACTGGCATACGAGCCCGCGTGAGCTTTAGTCAGAGGTCAGCCTTTGCCGGGGGCAGAAGTCATGTCCACCACCACGCTGAAATATATCCAATATTTCGGACTAGGCATAACTATTTTCATGAGAGCCTTATAATTTTTTAACTATCAATATTTTACAAAAAAAAGGGGCTGAATTATCTAATAAACTAACTTATGAAACTATTACAATCTCTCCCTGAGGGGGCGGGAATAGTGAGTGTCAAGAACTGCTAGGAATGGAAGCTTTGAGGAGTTAAATAAGTGCATACTCTAATAAATAACTTTAAAGAAGACGATACTTATCTCTCCACTACTGACCTCGCTATCTATAATAACGCGCGGATAGTGCAATTAAAAACACTATCTGACACTCTTACTATGCCATTTATAAGCATTTCTGGAGACAAATCGGCCGGTATGTTTACTCCTAGATCTCTATCATTCTCTGTCTCATGAAGTCTACTTCTGCCACCAAGTAATCAAGCTTGGGCCTTCATGCACATGTATCCATTCTCATTACCTTACATTTTGAAGTAATGAATTTCATTAACTACTTTTCTGACCACTCATGCAGACTATTTAGATCTTCCTAAAGTTCCACACCATTGTTCTCGTTTCTTAATTTCTTCACAATCTTTGCATCATCTGCAAAAATATTCATGAATTAATATACAGACTCTGGTAGGTCATTTACATATACAAGGAACAAAACTGGCCTTAAACCTGAACCCCGTGAAACTCCACAACTAACTCTTCTCCATTCAGACACTGAGTGCCTTACTCTAACCCTCTGTTCCCTTCCTTCTTAGTAAGTTTTTATCCATTCCAAGACATTTCCACCTATTCTAGCCATTGCTTCCAGCCTCTTACTAAGTCTCCCACGTGGGACCGTGTCAAATGCTTTCTGGAAGTCTAGGAATATGCAATCTGCCCAGCTCTCTCTTTCCTGTAAGATTTGGCTTACCTCATCATAAAATTCTAATAAGTTTGTTACTGTTGATCTACCTTCTCTGAAGCCATGTTGCCTCATTGACAAAAAGTTGAAGGATTCCAAGTGAAGAGAGATATGTTTCCTTAGTAGTTTCTTCATAACTTTGCAAACTGGTCTATAGTTTAGAGCCGTATCCCTCCTTCCCTTTTTGAAGATAGGTATCACATTCACTTGTGTCCAGCTTCTTGGAATGTCCCCTAACTCCAGTGACTTTTTAAATATGATACTTAGTGGCACTGATATTGAGTTTGCACATTTTTCAAGTACATGAGGGGATATATCATCAGAACCTGTTGCTTTATGGACATCTAACTCCATCAGTGCTTTGAATACTTCTGTGACTGAAAGGATGATGTTCTTTAATACCAGCCCATGAGCTTCTATCTCTGCAATTTGAGGGGATGGGGGATTTTCTACTGTAAATACTGGCTGAAACTCCTTGTTCAATTCTTTGCAGAACTTTTCATCCATCTCAGTTATGCTTCCATCTGTTATCTTAAGCCTTAAAACCTGTTCTTTTACCTTCAGTTTTCCTCTGAAAAAGCTGTGGAAAAGTTTGAGATTTTCTTTAGCCTTACTGGTGATGTCCCTTTTGTTCCATACTTGAGAAAGATGGGTGAGGAGAATGCCATTAAAAATCGTGAGAAAAGTGAAGGTTTTATTACTCAAACTTAGATGTCCGACATGGCGTGTTCTACCTGAGTAAACACAACAAAACAATAGCGCAATGCAAAGCGCACGAATTAATCAGCACAAAAGTTATACATAACATTCCTCCCTCCAAGAAAAAACATGCAAATCTTATCAAAAATGGATCAGAAAAATATCAACATACAACAATCATTATACAGAAATATCAATATATTATGGCAACAAAAGACATTACAAATTTAATTTTTCTGGTGGCTTAATAATTCTCTTTGATCTCCGTAATACTGGAGATGGTGATACAATCTGTTTATCATTCACACCACACCTTTCAGTTTCTGAGACTGTGTCTTCAGACTCAATACAGTTACTATCAGGTTGAACTGAAACCACACTTTTGTGAAGATACTTCAACATCATTAGTGGAACTAGAGGCATAGGAATATTATACTTACATTCGAAGAAACTAAAGGCATTGGAGACTCTCTAGGTGTCTTAATACAAGTACTAGTAAATCTAGGCATAAGCTGATCATGATGCCTCTTCCATGATATATTGCCAAAATCATGAACTTGCACCAAATAATTTCTTACACCGAGCACTTCAATAATTTTACCTTCAATCCAAGTCTCTCCCTTCCCAAAATTTTTAGCAAAAACTGCATCACCAACATTGTACATATTTGTCCCTTCAGAGAAAACTTTCTTTGACAATTTTTCCAGGTCTCTGTCTTTGTTAGGGGAACATTTTACAGATACTAAATTTGTTTTAAAAAATCTTCCAAATAGTAACTCTGCTGGTGAGTTACCTATACCACTATGCATACTCTTTCTATAATTGTGCAAAAATCTACAGATTCTAGTATTCAATGATCCACTGTTGAATTTATTTAAGCCCTCTTTTAAAGTTCGAACTGCTCTTTCCGCCAACCCATTAGATGATGGATTGTATGGGGCAGGAGTTAAATGTTGAATACCATTTTTCTTATAAAAAGCTTTAATCTCCTCGGACACAAAATATGGAGCATTATCCGAGACAACAATGTCTGGAATACCAAAATTAGAACATGTTTTTCTAAGCAATTCAATGGTAACACTTGAAGTCATTGAACTAGTAACTTGAACATCTAGAAACTTAGAATATGCATCTACAATTACAAGAAAATATTTGTTATCTATGGGTCCAGCATAGTCAATGTGAAGTCTTGACCATGCCTTATCAGGGGTAGACCATGACAACACAGGAGCTTGGTTTGGTTGAAAATTTTTAAAACAAACTGGACAATTCTTTGTAATTTCAGAAATATCTTGGTCAATTTTAGGCCACCAAACCCAATTCCTAGCTTCTGCTTTCATCACATTTACCCCATTATGACCACTATGTAAGTGCTCAAGTATTTTACATCTTAAGCTGGTAGGTATTACAATTCTGTTTCTGTACAAAATTACATTGTCATATAAACTAAGATCAGACTTAGCAGAACTATATTCATGTAATCTCAAATCATTTGTAGACCAACCAAATCTTATATTATGCATGAGTTGACCCAAAACCTCATCTTTCTGAGTACAATTTCTGATTTTTGAAAAAGAAATATCTTCAAAATCTAAAGCTTCAACTAACTTAATGTATTCATTTGGAGTCATGGATTTATGATCATCATCAATAGGCAACCTGCTAAGGGCATCAGCCACAACATTTTCTTTACCCAATCATATTGAGAGAGAAACAGTGCCCAACGCTGAATACGAGCATTGGCATTAGTTGGAATATGACGCCCTTCGCCAAATAAACCTAAAAGTGGTTTATGGTCGGTCCTTGCTTCAAATTGTCTTCCAAGTAAAAAATATCTAAAGCTATTCAACCCAAAAACTAAGGCAAGCCCTTCTCGGTCAATTTGAGCATAGTTCTATTCAGTTGATGTCAGTTTTTTACTAGCAAAACAAACTGGTAATTCTCTTCCATCAATTTTTTGCAACAATACACATCCTACACCAATAGGAGACGCATCCACTTCAACAACTAGTGGACTATTACCATCATAATTAGCCAAAAGGGGACCTTTTGATAAATCAGATTTTACAATTTCAAAAGCTTTGTTTTCAAGTTCAGATCATTTAAAAACTTTATTCTTTTTTAGCAGTTCATACAAGGGGGCCAGCTTGGAAGAAAAATTCTTAATGAATTTACAATAATATGTCAACATTCCAATAAAAGATTGCAACTCTGCAACAGAAGTAGGGGGTGGAGAATCTAGAATAGCTTTAACCTTCTTAGGGGAAGGTTTGATTCCTTCACCTGAGATACAAAATCCAAGACATTCTAAAGAAGAAACCTTAACAGCACATTTTTTCTTGTTAATATGAACATTATGCTCTTGCAAAATTTTTAAAACTTCAGTAAACCTAAGATCATGCTGCTCTTCAGATTCACCACTTACTATAATGTCATCTAAATAAGCATCAACTCCCTCTCCACATCTTTCAACAGGTTAGCAATAAATCTCTGAAATATAGCTGGTGAAGAAGAAAGACCAAAAGGTAATCTTTTGTGCTTAAACAAACCTTTATGTGTATTTACTACTAAATACTTATGGCTTTCTTCCCTCACAGAAATCTGTAAATATGCATTTTTTAAATCAATAGTAGAAAAAATCTTTCCCTTACCAATAGATGCTAACAACTCATCTGTTTTAGGTAATGGATATTGGTCACATGATATACATTTATTCAAGTCTTTAAAATCTCCACAGATACGTACAGACTCCTTATCCGATTCCAACACAGTAACAATGGGGGCAGCCCACTCACTATGATTAACAGGCTCAATTATATCATCTACAATCAGTTTATTTAAAGCATCTTCAACTAAAGGTTTATAGTGAAATGGAACTGATCTGTGTTTTCTGAATTTTGGAACTACATCACTCTTAACATGAATGTGAGCTGTAATATCTGAAATGGGTTTATTAGGATTAACTTCATAATCATTCAACAATTCTACCACAGAACCATTGACTTTATTAATTTTAGAAGGATCATTAATACCAGACAAATAAATACCAATTTTGGCATCAAATCTTTACCATATAAGTTAGAATTATGATTCCCTACAACATAAAATGTCTGTTTCACTTGCAGAGAATTATAGTAAACATCCACTCCAACTTTACCCAAAACATTTATTTTGAGATCATCATAAGCATTTAACATTTTATTACAATCTACAATGGACAATCCCAAATTATGAACCCAATCTTTAGTCAAGGTACTCACAGCAGCACCTGTATCCACCTCAAGAGGTACAAACTTACCATTAACCAAAATATTCACTTCATCTTTACCAATAGCATTGACATTTTTTACTGACAACAGCCTTTCTTCATCAGTATCACTGGAAAATGCTACCTTGTCTACTGCTTTAACTTTAACCTTATGTTTTTTTCTCAGAAGCCTTATTAAAACTTTCTTTTACTGGCTTTGGCTTCACATTACCTTTGACATCTTTTGAAGCCTTCCAACAAACTTGTTTTAAATGTCGTTTCTTACCACATACATTACATGTTAAATTCTTAAACCGACATTTTGCGCTATCATAAGGGTAACCACAGTGTTTACAAGAAACTGACTTACTCATGGAACCATTGGTTGGGGTTTTAACCTTTTGAACAATACCAGACTTTTCAGAGACATAAGCTTGTTCAAAATTCAAAACTCTCTCAACTATTTGAATAGAAGACATAACCTTCAAATTTAAATTTTCAGCAACCAGATTTGAAAAATAAACCTCATTTTCAAGAGCCATAAACAACTGATCCCGCACACGAGAATCAAAGTTGCTACCAAAATCACAGTCTTTGGCTAGACACTTCAGGTCTGCATACAAATCTTTTAATGTCTCACCTCCTTTTTTCCTCCTTTGTTGAAAAGCCAATAAACTTCTATGATAACTAGGCTTTACATCATAATGTGCCTTAAGTAATTTGCATAAATCCTCATACGACTTAGTATGTGGTAAATCTGGGGCACAAATGTTTCCTAAAATAGCATAAACTTCAGTACCAATAGAAACCAGAAGTAAATTTTTTTTACTATTTGCCTCAGTTATTTCCAAATTTAAAAAATTTGCTTCCAACAAACTTAACCACAATTCAAAAGAAATCTTTGAAGGATTAAAATGATCAATGTTCACTCTGCGGCTAGCCCTATTTTCATTTTCTTGAGGCAAGAAACTGACTTCACTGGGTGAACTGGTAATAATCTCAAAATACACAACATGCAATCATGGCACAGACAGAGTAGGCTAAATATTATAGCACTGACAACATAAGCTAAACATCATAGAACTAGGCTAGGCCTATATGCAATTTGTTTTACTCCACTCCTCAAAGCACTGGGGTTAAGCACCATAGGCTTACGGTAGGCTATGATCAATCAAGGCTATCGTACACAAAACACTGGAAACAAGGTTACCGATAAGCACAATTGGCCTACCATAGGCTATCATCAATCTAGGGTACACCTTGGAAAATAATCACTATAGCTTTCCAATCTTGAAATATCGTCAGCATTAGGCTTAAACACAGTTATAATACGGCATCTATGAAGGCTCCAATGCTAACTGCAAAACTTGATCAAAACAGCCTATGGAGGGCGGCCATGGGAACGTAAATCTCGGAAGTCAGAAGCTTACCCAATTTACCGGCTACCTCAAAACTGCAAAAAAAATTCACTTAAATACTGCAAACCAGAAGTTCCTTGTGCTACTGCATTGGTCCTTTGTACCTCGTCGCCATTTGTTCCATACTTGAGAAAGATGGGTGAGGAGAATGCTATTAAAAATCGTGAGAAAAGTGGAGGTTTTATTACTCAAACTTAGATGTCCGACATGGCGTGTTCTACCTGAGTAAACACAACAAAACAATAGCGCAATGCAAAGCGCACGAATTAATCAGCACAAAAGTTATACGGAACACCTTTCATAATCTTTCTCTGCCTCTCATCTTTTACTTAGGTAATCATTTCTTGCTCTTTTGTAGGTTTGCCAGGCATTTATGTTTTTTCTCCTCCTATACCATTTCTAGCATTTGTATCTCCACTCCTAAGCTCTTTTACACTCATTATTGAGCCATTTCTCTCTGGCATGAATTACACCTACTTTGGTGACAGGTATGCAGCAATCTACTACCTTCCCATATTTCTAACAAAAGATGTTGTACATTTCTTGCGCAGATTTGTTGTAAAATAAGGCCCTACAGTCAATAACTGCAAAAAGCTCATTCAATTTGATGCAATCTACTTTTGGATAGTTTCTCCTCATGTCCTCAGTGCCTCTACTCTCAGGCAGAACATCTTCTATGATGTACTCCATCATCAACACACAGTGGTCACTCTTTCCAATTGGTGGTTCATACTCAATTTTTTCAATATCCAACACATTATCTGTGAATACTAGATCAAGTAGTGATGGCTCATGCCCACCACTGGCCCTTGTTGGTTCTAGTACATGTTGGTGTTGAAAATTCCCTTGTATGCAATCTAGGAATCTTGCCCTGAATGAGTCCTCACCACAGTGTGGGTCAAGATTTATCCAATCTATCTTTTTATGATTAAAATCTCCCTTAACAAAATATTACATTTTCTCTCCCGTGCCATGTTAACAAGTGTGTTTATGACTTCAATAGTACCTATATGACTTTCCTCATAAACTTCTAGCCTATTCTGGTTCCTTGGTGGGTTTTATACAACAGTTATTATAATGTTCTCTGACCCAGTATTAATGCGAGCAACAAGAAATTCCTTGATATCACTTTCCATAGCCAAGTTTATTTCATCAATCTGAATCCTTTCACTTATGAGCGGTGCTATCCCTCCACCAGTCCTCTCAGATCTTTCAACCCTTAATATTCTGAAGCCCTTAGAAAAAACTGTGACAATCTTTATTTCTTCACTCAAGTTAGTCTGTGTGTGTGTGATTACCTAATTGTGATTGCCTAATTGTGCTTACGGGAAAGAGCCCAAAGCTCGTATCTTCCCGTCTCCTGATCGGTTCCATTTTGTACTTAGTGATACTTATCATACCTGTCCTTAAAACTATTCATTGAGATAGCATTGACTACCTCCTCGCTTAGCAAATTCCAATTATCAACTACTCTTACACTGAAAAGTATTTCCTTACATCCTGCAAAGAAGTTTTCTTACGAAGCTTCGAACTATGACCTCTAGTTCTAGAGCCAGCCATATCAAAATATCGATCCCTATCCACTAAATCATAACCATGAAGGAATTTAAAGACTGTCACCATATCCCCCCTCAATCTTCTAGCTTCGAGAGATGGCAAGTCTAATTCCCTCAGCCTCTCATCATGACTGAGATTGCGTATTTCTGGCACCAGTTTTGTGGCATGTCTCTGAACTTTTTCAAGCTTAGCTATGTGCTCTTTCAAGTGCGGATTCCAAAAGGGGGCTGCATATTCGAGTTTTGGCCTCACATAGGTTACATAAATATTTCTGAACATTTCCTTGTCTATGTGCCTGAAGGCTACCCTTACATTTGATAAGAATGCATATGCTCCCTTACTATGCCATTTATATGTATTTCTGGAGACAAATCTGCCAGTATGTTTACTCCTAGATCTCTCTCATTTTCTGTCTCTTGAAGTTCTACTCCAGCCACCGAGTAGTCAAGCTTGGGCCTTCTTGCACTTGTACCCATTCTCATTACCTTACATTTTGAAGTATTGAATTTCATTAGCCACTTTTCTGACCACTCATGCCGACTATTTAGATCTTCCTGAAGTTCTCTACCATTGTTCTCGTTTCCTACTTTCTTCACAATCTTTGCATCATCTGCAAACATATTCATGAATGAATATACAGACTCTGGTAGGTCATTTACATATAGAAGGAACAAAAGTGGCCCTAAAACTGAACCCTGTGGAACTCCACTACTAACTTTTCTCCATTCAGACACTGAGTGTCTTACTCTAACCCTCTGTTCCCTTCCTTCTCAGTAAGTTTTTATCCATTCCAAGACATTTCCACCTATTCTAGCCATTGCTTGCAGCCTCCTAATAAGTCTCCCATGTGGAACAGTGTCAAACGCTTTCTGGAAGTCTAGGAATATGCAATCTGCCCAGCCCTCTCTTTCCTGTAAGATTTGGCTTACCTCATCATAAACTTCTAATAAGTTTGTTACTGTTGATCTACCTTCTCTGAAGCCATGTTGCCTCATTGACAAAAAGTTGAAGGATTCCAAGTGAAGAGAGATATGTTTCCTTAGTAGTTTCTTCATAACTTTGCAAACTATGCTGGTCAAGGAAACTGGTCCATAGTTCAGAGCCGTATCCCTCCTTCCCTTTTTGTAGATAGTCATCACATTTGCTTGTTTCCAGCATCTTGGAATGTCCCCTGACTCCAGTGACTTTTTAAATATGATACTTAGTCCACTGATATTGAGTTTGCGCATTTTTTAAGTACATAAGGGGATATGTCATCAGGACCTGTAGCTTTATGAACATCTAAATCCATTAGCGCTTTGCATACCTCTGTGGCTGTAAAGTTGATGTTCTCTAATACCAGTCCTTGAGCTTCAATCTCTGCAATCTGAGGGGGTGGGGTATTTTCTACTGTAAATACTGACTGAAACTCCTTGTTCAATTCTTTGCAGATCTCTTCATCTGTCTCAGTGATGCTTCCATCTGCTCTCTTTAGCCTTAAAACCTGTTCTTTTACCTTCAGTTTTCCTCTGATAAAGCTGTGGAAAAACTTGGGGTTTTCTTTAGCCTTCCTGGTGATGACCCTCTCATAGTCTCTCACTGCCTCTCTTCTTTTACTTAGGTAGTCATTTCTTGCTCTTTTGTAGGTTTGCCAGGCATTTATGTTTTTTCTCCTCCTGTACCTTTTCCAGCATTTATCTCTCCACTCCTAAGCTCTTTTACACTCATTATCAAACCATTTCTCTCTGGCATGAATTCCACCTACTTTGGTGACAGGTATGCAGCAATCCACTATCTTCCCATATTTCTCACAAAAGATATCGTGTATTTCTTGTACAGATTTGTTGTAAATTAAGATTCTCCAGTTAATAACTGCAAAAAGCTCATTCATTTTGATGTAAGCTCCTTTCGGATAGTTCCTCCTCATGTCCTCAGTGCCTCTACTCTCAGGCAGAATATCTTCAATGATATACTCCATCAACAACACACAGTGGTCACTCTTTCCAATTGGTGGTTCATACTCAATTTTTCAATATCCAACACATTATCTGTGAATACTAGATCAAATAGTGATGGCTCATCCCCACCCCTGGCCCTCGTTGGTTCCATTACATGTTGGTGTAGGAAATTCCCTTGTACGCAATCTAGGAATCTTGCCCCGAATGAGTCCTCACCACAGTGTGGGTCAAGATTTATCCAATCTATCTCTTTATGATTAAAATCTCCCATAATCAAAATCCTACATTTTCTCTCCCGTGCCATGTTAACAAGTGAGTTTATGACTTCAATAGTACCTATATGACTTTCCTCATAAACTTCTAGCCTATTCTGGTTACTTGGTGGGATATATACAACAGTTATTATAATGTACTCTGACCGAGGTATTTATGCGAGCAACAAGAGATTCCTTGAACCCATTTTCTATAGCCAAGTTTATTTCTTCAGCTTGAATCCTTTCACTTATGAGCGGTGCTATCCCTCCACCAGTCCTCTCAGATCTTTCAACCCTTAATATTCTGAAGCCCTTAGGAAAATCTGTGACACTGTTTATGTCCTCACTCAACTTAGTCTCTGTAATTGCTACTATATCTGCCTTACTGTTGTGAATCCTATCTTTTAATTCTACTGCCTCACCAGCTAATCCATCAGCATTTGTGTATAATAATCTTAATGAGGCCCCATCCTCTGATCTTCTGTCATTATCTTCCTTATCTCCCCTTTGTCTGGAAGAACTCTGAAATTAAAATTTTTCGTCTCTTCTTCATTTCTTTCCACATATAACCTTCTTGCCTCTTGCAACAAGTATTTTATCTTTCCCATCTCTTCCTGTGTTCTGTATCATCTAATGAACACTTCTTTGAATTCTTGAAGGTCTTTTAGACTTTTTTTCTCAACAATATTTTTCTACATATTTCCCCTCTCTCAAAGATTACTTTCGTTGGTCTCGGCTTTCCTTCCCTCGAATATTTGCCTAGTTGGTGAATGTTTACAATATCCTCAGGACCACAAACTACTCCAAGCTTTCTTATCAGATCTACAACCCTAGCTTTATTTTCTTCAAGTCTCCCCTGCAATGTTGGCTCCTGGGATTCGCTTTTGCCTGAGATTACCACTGTCTTCTCTTTATCAAGTGCCTGTTTAATCAGTGGATTTGCCCTTTCCATCACAACGTCTTTCATTTTTTTGATTACTGTCTCTTTTTAATAAACTGTTTGTATGTTTGCCAGTGCCACCACCTTTACAGCCACTTTTACCGCCACATTCCCCTCTAGTGCATTAGCAAAGGAAGTTTTCATGGCATCATGTTCTATATTCAGCTCCTGGAACTCTTTTCTAAACTGTTCAATGTTTTCCTTAATCTGGACATTCCAAGCTGCAATCTCGTCTCTCTCAGAAGGGAGCAGTGAACTAACATCTAATTCATTTAGGTTGTCATTCAGCTGTTTGTTTTTATCTTCTTGTTTAAAAATTCTGTTTTCTATTTCACTCTTTTCTCCTTCCAGCTTCTTTATTCGTTTTTCTAGTTCCTTTCTCTCCAGCCCTTGTGCTTTATTTGCTTCCTCCAAAAATCTTATTTCCTCTCTGAGTGTTTCAGTCTCTTTCATTTCTCTATCCATATTCCGAATTTTCTCATCAAGGCTTATAACCATTGCCTCTAAATCCTAGATTTTCTGTTTTAGTCTCCTAAAAGCTACCCCTCCTCCCGACCCATGGGTGGGAGAGGTTTGGGACAGAGATGGCCTCATTTTTATGTTCTCCCTCTCACAGAATATAGAAAGAAGAAGAGAAAAAGAAAAAAAGAGAGAAAAGCTTTTATTTAAGCTTCACACAATATTTTTATATCTTCATATAAGTCCTATTTAGTGACTCACTTTATCTCTTTTCTGGTAACACACATCTTAACTTAAAAATTTGACTGTGGTAATTTGAGGATAAAAAGAAAAAGAAAAAAATGCAACAAAAGCAAAAGTCAACCTGAAGGAAAATTCGAATTGGTGTCTGAGGAGACACCCACCTGATTCTGCTATATATTCTTCTTAACTGATAAACTCACTTGCTAACCAAGATATGTTATCACAGGATCAGACTTTACATTTACCTCAATATATATACAAAATAAACAAATAGTAAAAGAGAAAGCTAAATGAAAAGAAAAAAAATTGAAGAAAGTAAGACAGCTGTGCTACTTGGCAACTTAACCCAGTGCTGTTGACAGGTGTATTTTTGGTATTTATTTAATTATTCAATTATTTCGTGTATCGAACTAGCTATCAAATTAATAGCTAGTTTGATACACGAAATAATTGAATTATCTTTCTGTAATTACTAAACTGTGGTTACGGAAAGAGCCCTATGCTCGTATCTCCCCGTCTCCTGATCATTTCCATATTCATACTCATTAATACTTATCAAACTTGTCCTTAAAGCAATGGAATGAGTTAGCATTAACCACCTCCTAACTTAGCGAATTCTAATCACCCTCTATTCTTGCACTAAAAAGTAATTCCATACATCCTGCAAAAAAAGTTTTATTATGAAGCTGCAACCTCTGACCTCTGGACTTAAAGCCAACCATTATCAAAATATCAATTCCTATATACTCAAACAGAAGTACGATGAAATTTAAAAACCATCATCATATTGCCCTCATTCTTCTAGTTTCGAGTGATGGCAAGTCTGATTCCCTCATCCTCACCTCATAACTGAGATTGCGTTTTTTTGGCACCAGGTTTGTAGCGGATTCTAAAAGGGGCTACATATTCGCAAGTTACATAAATAATTCTTAAGATTTCGTTGTCCATATGCCTGAAGGCTATCCTTGCATTTGCTAAGGAAGTATATTCAGTCCTTAATACGCCATTTACATGCATATTTAGGGGCAAATATGCCAATATGTATACATCTAAATCTTTCTCATTCTCTGTCTCTTATCTTCCACACCTGGTATTGAGTGATTACCTAATTGTGATTACCTAATTTTGTTTACGGGAAAGAGCCCAAAGCTCGTATCTTCCCGTCTCCTGATCGGTTCCATTTTATACTTAGTGATACTTATCATACCTGTCCTTAAATCTATGGATTGAGATAGCATTAACTACCTCCTCGCTTAGCCAATTCCAATTATCAACTACTCTTACACTGAAAAAGTATTTCCTTACATCCTGCAAAGAAGTTTTCTTACGAAGCTTCAAACTATGACCTCTAGTTCTAGAGCCAGCCATATCAAAATATCGATCCCTATCCACTCTATCATAACCATGAAGGAATTTAAAGACTGTCACCATATCCCCCCTCACTCTTCTAGCTTCGAGTGATGGTAAGTCTAATTCCCTCAGCCTCTCATCATAACTGAGATTGCGTATTTCTGGCACCAGTTTCGTGGCATGTCTTTGAACTTTTTCAAGCTTAGCTATGTGCTTTTTCAAGTGCGGATTCCAAAAGGGGGCTGCATATTCGAGTTTTGGCCTCACATAGGTTACATAAATATTTCTGAACATTTCCTTGTCCATGTGCCTGAAGGCTACCCTTACATTTGATAAGAATGCATATGCTCCCTTACTATGCCATTTATATGTATTTCTGGAGACAAATCTGCCAGTATGTTTACTCCTAGATCTCTCTCATTTTCTGTCTCTTGAAGTTGTACTCCAGCCACCGAGTAGTCAAGCTTGGGCCTTCTTGCACTTGTACCCATTCTCATTACCTTACATTTTGAAGCATAGAATTTCATTAGCCACTTTTCTGACCACTCATGCAGATTATTTAGATCCTCCTGAAGTTCTCTACCATTGTTCTCGTTTTTTACTTTCTTCACAATCTTTGCATCATCTGCAAACATATTCATGAATGAATTTACAGACTCTGGTAGGTCATTTACATATACAAGGAAGAAAAGTGGCCGTAAAACTGAACACTGTGGAACTCCACTACTAACTCTTCTCCATTCATACACTGAGTGTCTTACTCTAACCCTCTGTTCCCTTCCTTCTAAGTAAGTTTTTATCCATTCCAAAACATTTCTACCTATTCTAGCCATTGATTGCAGCTTCCTAATAAGTCTCCCATGTGGAACAGTGTCAAACGCTTTCTGGGTATCCAAGCTTGGGCGTTCTTGCACTTGTACACATTCTTATCACCTTACATAATGATGTATTGCTTTTCATTAGTCATGCAGACAAATTAAATCTTGTTGAAGTTCTCTACCATTGTTCTCGTCTCTTACCTTCTTCACAATCTTTGTATCATCTGCAAACATATACAATAATGAAGTCACAGACTCCGGTAGGTCCTTTACGTATACAAGGCAAAAAAGTGGCCATAAATCTAAACCTTGTGAAACACCTCTATTAACTCTAATTGTGCTTACGGGAAAGAACACTTTGCATGTAATTCCCCGTCTCCTGGTCGGTTCCATATTTATGCCCAAAGATTTTTTTTTTTTTTAAGTGTGACACCAGGACGGGCCAAACAAAAAAGAAAATAAAAGTGCACTTGTTAGGCCTGGTCATGAAGAGAGTAAAGTAAAAAGAAACTGAGATAGAGTGATGCGATTTGTCAAATGTAAAGGGATAATAACAGATGTGTCACGAAAATCCAAGGATATTCGGTGATGATGTAGACATAGAAAATTAACCGTGACTGAAGGAAGACTTAACATCGAACTGTCCTGGACAGTCCTATTTAAGTCTAAAAAGACTTTCAACTGTAGCATCGCAACGGGTGGCTGAGGCCATTGGCCAACCTACTACATTTAGCATATATGTCCTTAAAATTATGAAAGCATTTAGAATTAACTATTTTCATGCTTAACAAATTCAAATCATAAACTATTCTTACACTTAATAGTGCTTCTCTACATCCTACAAAGAAGTTTTTCTTTGGAGCTTCAATCAATTATTTCCAATTCTAGAGCCAACCACATCAAAATATCGATCCCTATTCACTTTGTCGAAACCAATAAGGAATTAAAAAACCGCCACCATATTCCCCTTATTCATCTAGTTTCGAATGACGATAAGTCTAATTCCCTCAGCCCTTCCTCATAACTGAGATTTTGTATTACTGGTGCCAGTTTTGTGGCATGTTTTTGCTTTTCCCAGCTTATCTATATGTTTTTTTCAAGTGCAAAATACAAAAGTGTGCTGCATATTCAAGCTTTGGTCTTACATATGTTCCATAAACATTCATCTTTCATCTTTTCATCTTTTGGTGTTTGTTTCTCGACTCTGCTCCGTCTATAAAGCGCTTTGAGAGTCGCACCTTAATTGTATTCATACTCTAAACTTTGTAACTGTCACTTATAGTCATTTCAGAAGTGTAGCAGTCACCAAAGAGATGCGTTTCCAGTCTCCTCTTGAAAGTATCAACATTATATTTACATGATTCTACTATATAAGAAATGAACAGAAATGGCATCACAGCGACAGTGCAACCTAAATAAACTATCTCATTTAAAAAAAAATAATAAAAACACAAACCTGAGGGTTTTCCTAAGTGTGGTTAAGGCATATGAAGTGAACGTAATATTGTTTGTGCAATAAATAAAGCGATGAGAATGCTGGAAGAAATAAGAGAAAACAGGAATAAGATATGGATAGATTTTTAGGGGGAGCCGTCATAGAGGCTGGCTCATCTCATCAGCCAAAACGCGCGCTTAAAAAAATCGGCTTGTGAAAATCCCAGGGCTCCTGTTTGGACTTAATATAAGACGGAATTAAAGGTGTAGAGAGAATTAAAAAGAATAATATAGCATCTCATTTAGGGATAAAGCTAGACTTAATTGCCTAAGTTGCAGTCAGAGGTTTGTATTGCGTCATGTTTTATGTATGGAATGAAACCACAAGTTTTATCGGGTTAAATGGATTCTTATTCTCAAACTTTAATGTTTCAAGGGCTATCATTAATTGAGGATACCGACAATTGCTCATTGGTCGATCACCCGTTAGAGCAAGAGCTCTTAATTTTAAATGCAAAACCAGCCAATTGTCCCTTGCTAATATTCAAGTGAAAGGCTTGTGAGGTTTTTTATGCACCCCTCCATATCTCGTCTCGTACTGCTACAAATCTCTTACTCTGGTAAAAAGCACTTTAAGAAATTAATGGCAAATTATTAAAAATAACTTTAAGGTGGGCGAGAGAAAGAGCTTGCCGTCATTTGAGTGAGAATGAACGCCATGACCGATTCTCGAACGAGCCCACTACTGCATTGACACCCTGATTTACCTTATAAGGTATAAGAACATAAGAACATAAGAATAGAGGACACTGCAACATGCCTACTGGCACACACGAGGCAGCTCCATTTTGAATTGTATTTTCAGCATGTCTAACCTATTCTATTTTACTCTACTTATTTATTCTGTTTTTCTTTTATGATTTTTCTAATAAGCACTAACCTATTCATACCCACCCTACCTCTGTCATATGTCTATCTAATCTACATTTGAAGGTGTCTAAGGTATTGGCATTTACTATCATACTAGGAATGTATGACTTAGAATTTAGATTAGGTTAGTTACGTACCTCAGTAGGGTAAATTTGAGAGTTAGTGCAGCTCATTTTGAGATGCGTGCATCGCATCTCTCGAGCAAGCACTGGCAGCCTCTCCAAAGTTTCATAATTAACCATGGTTTTATTTGCACGATTTTTACCAGTGTAACAGTTTTGCAGGAGTGGGTGACTTGAGTTTAAGATATATATGTCAAAGAATGACTGTATGTTGTGATATATATATATATATGGAGGGGTGCATAAATGTATTTTAACCAAGTGAATTTTAAAATCGAGAAATAATGAATTAAAAGTTTACTAAGAACAATTTATTATTTCATACTTGGTTTTAGTAGGATAGATTAAGTTAGGGTAGGTTAAGTTAGGTTTTGGCAGTTGTCCTAAGGAGTAATTGTGCTAAGGTGTAATTGTCCTATTGAGAAATTTCCTAATGGGCACGTTCCTACCCTCAGTTTAAAGTTGACAATTCATTTAGCGTTAAAAACCATCACTAAAACTTTGTGTTAGGAAAAATGCCAGAAGGATTGTTATGCTTTGTGTAATTCTCATTAGTAGAACTGCATTCATACCGTTATTATTGAAACTGCATGTGATATATGGGTAAATGTTTACTTTCCCCCCTCAACGTGTGACATGAAAATACAACTGAAAAACAATTTCAATTTTCAACTTATTTCTTAACTGGGGATGAACTGTTTTATCCGACCTAAGCAAAACTTACCTAGTATGACAATATGTGAAATAGTCAATATTTAATATATACGTATCTTTAAAAGCAATTATTTTCTTTGCCGCATAGATTTTGGTCTTCGTTTGGCGACCACTTATCAGTGTAAAGCCTGTGAAATGATTGTTTAGAAGCATCATTACTAAATTAGAAAACTGCTGTTTGACCATAATCAACAACATCCTCTGCCACAGTCAGTGGCTGCCAAATACTTTTTCAGCGTCTGACCCATAGTATGTACTTTTATTGGGGCACTTCCCAACGTAACCTTGCTTCAGCTAGTCTATGTAGAACTAGTAGAATGCATATAGCATATAGCTCTCGTAACCGTGTTCATATAATTATCATATGTTTCTGGTGTTGACTTATTAACTCGACTACAGTATATCTAGTAAGAGAACTATTATTTGTCAGGAGACTTGTGTTTCTGAGATCCTCAGTGGCCTCAAAAGGGACAAGAGCAACACCGCCTCACTAAGGATATTCCAGTTGATAACTCACATTTGGTTTTCCATTGGTTTTATATGTGTTTCCATTCGGTTTCAATTGCTAGTTTTTTGTAATGCCTGTGAAATGATTGTTCAGAAAAGTAAGAATTATTACTGAAATGAATAGTCATTCATCATTTTCATATGAGTAGAATAAGCATCATTACTCAATTAGAAATCTGTTATTTGACCATAATCAACAACATCCTCTGCCACAGTCAGTGGCTTTCAAATGCTTTATCAGCTAGGCTGTGTAGAACTAGTAGAATGCATATAGCGCTCGTAACCGTCCTCATAAGTATTTTCATATGATGTTTCTGGTGTTGACTTATTAACTCTACTACAGTATATCTAGTAAGAGAACTGTTATTTGTCAGAGGACTTGGGGTTTCTGAGATCCTCAGTGGCCTCAAAGGGACAAGATCAACGCTGCCTCGCTAAGGATATTCCAGTTGATAACTCACATTTGATTTTCCATTGGTTTCTTATGTGTTTCCAGTGGGTTTCTGTTGCTAGTTTTTGAGATATCTTTCACTGTTCCATCAATAAATGGGCTGGCAATTGTGGGAATTTCAGGATTTTGGGTGAGCAAAAATCTCATAAACTGTAATTATTTAGGAAATGTTCAAGGCAAATAAAAAACCTCTGGAAAACCATAATGTCAATTATCATCATGTTGTCTCCTCCATCAATATTGGCAGAGAGAATGGGTCTTTGAAAAAGCCAGCATTTTTTGAGGGAAATGAAAGTACAAAATAATGAAATCATTAAAATCCAATAGAAAATCATTGTCGATTATTTACTTATGTCCTAATTGAGGACGTTTGTCCTGTTTCTGGGATCAGTGTTTAGTTTTAACTTGAAATGAGTTGGAATTAAGGAAAATCAGTTTAAAGAGGAAGTTTATTGGGGAAATTTAGTAGTGACAGTGGCCGTACATATAAGGGGAAACCCATCTGCCCAGATCAAATGCTTATTGCTTATTGGGCAGAAAACTGCTCCCATCTTGTAAACTAAGTTACAGTTTGAGCACGCTGTTTCTGTAATGTCTTTTAGTAGTAATTTCATATAGCTGAAATTAGTTTAATACTTCATGCATCAAAATTATCCATGTTTTAATTGTCATTGTTCAAAAGCCATAAATGAAAGACAGATGATCCTAAACCTTTATTGAAATAATTGGTTTCCCTTAGTGTCCCGGGGGAAGAATGGTAGAGAGTAGACACCATTAAGAGAGTCAGTGAGAAATATTTTTATGGTATAGCTAACGTCAGATGCATCTGAGGATAGCTATACCAGAAAAATATTGCAAATAGTTATAAGATCAGATTTTAATAGAATGATATAATGATGGAGGTTAGGACGGGACTGATGACATAGCCCAACCAATGGACAGATCACCGAAAATAGATACTCCCTTAATACCTGACAGCAAGATCGTACCTGGAGGTGATGGAGGGAAGGAGAGCCAAGACATTCCCTTTGCATCAGGTGCCAAAACAGCAGACAGTAGAAATATAACTCTTCTACCAGCAAGTGCTTTGGAATCTTGATAATGCTTTCAGTGGAAAGCGAAAGCTTGATATTTTGTAATTAGTTATTAAGCACAAAGTACTGTACAGTGAGTTTCTTTTCCATTATTATTATTATTATTATTATTATTATTATTATTATTATTATTATTATTATTATTATTATTGTCTTTCCACTGATAGGCAGAGAGCATGGGGATATATTTGCAGGAGAGATCCATCCAGAGTCTTAGGAATTAGGTCTGTTAATGTGTATGATTGCTGCTCTGCGGAATGTGTGGAATATAGTGAAAGAGAATGTGGAGGCTGGAGTAGAAGTATTTTAAGGAGGAAATTTTGAATTGTGCACAGGTAGTGTATAAGATGAGACGAATGGGTGTAGGCTAATTAGAAAAAATGGTGGAATGAAGAGGCGAGTGTAATAGTGGTTGAAATGAAGCAGATATTCGAGGCATGGTTGCAGAGTACTTGGTGAGAGAGGCAAAGAGAAAAGCAGGTGTTAAATGGGTAGATGCTTCTTTGAAATATTTGAAAGGAATAAAAAGATGTTCTGGGAGGAAGTGCAAGCAGTGCAGGAAGGTAAGTCTGGTTGGAGGGGAAGGTGAAAGCAATTGGGCAATTGCTAATCGACAGAAGGTGAGAATGAGATGGGTTGAGTATTTCAAGGAATTGTGAAATGAGAAAGATGATAGAGAAGCAGAGATTATGGTTGTGGGAGATGAATGGAGCATGCCAATGTTAGGTGAGGGAAATAACAAAAGAGAAGGTACAATTGCCATTGAGTGTAATGATAGTAGGTAAAGCACCAGGGATGTATGGTTGTCTTGAAGAAGACTTTTCGAAAGTTGGGGAAACAATAGTGCAATGTATGGTTAGGCTGTTGAAAATGTTTCTGGAAAAGAAAGAATCCATTTGATTGGAGGCGTGCATATGTAGCTCTACTTTATAAAAGGAAGGGAGATAAGTATGAGTGTTGTAATTTTAGAGGAATCAGGTGAGTGTAGTTGGTGAGATATGTGGAAGTGTTGATTGAGAGAATAGAAAAAGTACTGAAAGACTGATCTATGGAAGAACAGTGTGAACTTAGGAGAGGAAGAGGCTGCGTAGGTCAGGTGTTTGTAGTAAAGCATGTGTGTGAGAAATTCTTAGAGAAAGATAAGGACTTTTATGGACTTAGAGAAACTGTGTGACGGGATTAATAGAGAACTGTTGTGGAGTGTGTTGCAAATATATGTAAGAAGTGAAAGTTTGTTGAATGCGGTCAAGAGTTTTTACACAAATAGTAGAGCATGTGTTGGAATTGGAAATGGTATGAACGATTAGTTTGAGGTGAATGTAGGGTTACATTAAGGTTGTGTAATGTCATCATAGTTATTTAATGTGTATAAAGATGGAGTGCTAAGGGACGTAAATGAAAGAGTGTTCAGCAGGACTTAGCATTAGTTTGTTAGAATGGTAGGTTATGAAAAGTGAATCAGTTGCTCTTTGCAGATGACATAGCACTGGTGGCTAATTCTGAGGATGAATTGAAGCAAATGGTGAGTGAGAGTTTTAGGGTTTGTGAAAGAAGAAAGGTGCTGGTGAATATGAGTAAAAGTATTTCTGAGGTGTGTGATGAGTGTTAATGTTGGGGTCGCATGTGACAGGGAATGGGTTAGTGGATGCGGAGGGAAGTCATAGAGTGAAGGATGTGAGTAAATGTCTAAGTGTGATGAAAAATAGATACTGTATTTAGGAATGAATGCAAAGAAAAGGATTGATGACCCCATTTATATGGAGCATAGACTTGATATGATATGCATGAGAGGTTTGAGAAGTATGACTGGCATATCTAGAATAGACAGAGTGAGAAATGAGGAGATGAGACAGAACAGGTGTTGAAAGTAAGCTGTTGCATAAGTCAGCTGAGAGAGTATTGAGATTGTTTGGACATATGGAAAGGATTAGTGATGAACGACTCGCATAGTGAGTGTGGAGTGCAGAAGTGGTTGGAGTAAGGACAAATGGAAGACCTAGAATGAGATGAATGGATGAGGTGAGAAGAGCCTTTAATGCACATGGTATGTCAGCTGAACCGGGAAAAGAGAATGTAAGAGACAGGATCGAGTGAAGGAAGACTGTGTATAGGTGACGTTGGCCAAAGGGATATCCCTCACCCTCTGGCACAGTTAACTGTAATAGATGGGTTTGGGGGGGTTGCCACGTAATAAAACTGTAGTAGTAGACCATCTGCGGCTTTCAGGCCTCATGGCAGAGTATTCTTGCTCATCTACCCTGTGGATGACCTAAGCCGGAGCTAAGGGGCATTTGTATATACAGTGGATAGATTATTACTGTATTATAATTGTTTTTATTATTATTATTTTTATTGTTATTATTATTGTTATTAATTTAATTTTTATTATTTTTATTACTATTAATGAATATAAGTAGCGACTATAATGTGGACTATCAATAAAGGTTGTCCAATAAAGCTGCAAAAGGTATAAGTACAGACAGTCCCCTACTTACAAACAGTTTAAGTTCCTGAAGTCCATTCATAAGTAGAATTGTTCGTAAGTTGTGTTTAGGGAAAAAAGTACTGTACAGTACATGAATATGCAGTACTGTACAGTACTTAGGCTAAGTATGCGTAACTACTACAGAAAATATAAAGTATACAGTATTATTGAATTGTAATACAATAATAATAATTTAATAATACAGTACAGTGCAGTAATATATACATTAATACTTGGATAGATAATGGGTAAATTTTTGTTCGTATCTGCGATTGTTTGTAACTCAGTTGTTCGTAAGTAGGGGTGCATCTGTACTGCATATACAATATGTATATACTACGCCAAAAATACAATACGCATATGCTTACACCTTTTGGGGCTTTATTGGACTAACTTCATTATTATTATTATTATTATTGTTATTATTATTATTATTTTTATTATTATTATTATTACTCTTATTATTATTATTATTATTACTATTATTATTATTATGTTTCAATATTGTAGCAGCTAAGACTGAAGTGGATACGAAAGAAAGAAAATACTGCTGTAATACATTCAGTTAATTACTTATTCCCTCATGATGAGGGTCGTGATCGTAAAGTTGAACCGTCATAAATCGACAGTAGGTTGTATTTTTTGACTGCATATGTTCAAAACCATGTAAGACTCGGGTCCATTGTATATCGTTTTCCATTTAATAATATTTCTTGCCACTAAACAATAGAAGGAAAAGGCTATTGTCACAATATGTTTGATTCATTTGTTGTCACAAGCTATTGTGTTGTGGACTATGGCATCACATTTGAAAAGTGAGAATTACTGTATTATTATTTTCATTATTATTATTATTACTATTATTATTATTATTATTATTATTATTATTATTATTATTTTTATTACTATTTTTATAAGTATTGTTATGATTACTACTATTAATAGGTCCAGCCAACTTAATTCAAATAAAAAACTTGTATTATTGGAGGAGGTTGGTGTCACAAAGCATAGCCAAAAACAAACACTAGCCTTCATGAAGCTAGTTAAGCACAGCTTCTCCATATCAATCTGTGAGAAAGGTACTTATATTAAATTATTATTATTATTATTATTATTTTATGGTTACTTTCTTTTCATACAGAAGTCAAAATGGGAGACGATGATATCGTTGAAGATTCATTCCGTATTTTGGTGTCAACAGACAACCATCTAGGATACTGTGAAAGGGATCCAATTAGAGGTGAATGAACTGATGTCTATCAGTTAGATGTGTTATTTTAGATACTCTATAATTTCATAATAAAGATTTTCAATGATTAATGTTCAAGGACTTTCAGTGATATATGTTAAAAAATTATATAAAATTGCTGATGTTATAAAGTATGATGCCTATTTAACAAATTCAATGTTTCATTGCAAGTCTTATTTTTGTTTAGGTTGTTTATCGAATTTTGATAACTAAGTGATGGTAACATTTAGGATTTCTATTTAGAGAAGTACAGCATGTGGAAATATGTTATTGCATTTAATTATCTCTAAGAAATAGATGCTCCTATTGAATATGCAAAGATACCTCTTTAGCCAAATATAAGAGGGAAAGAGAAACCTTTTTTTCTTGAAATAAGTACGTATCTCAAATCACCTGTACTTTAAGTTGCATAGATGATAGATTTAATGTGACCAACGTGTCTTTATATCTCTTTTACAAATGTTGTAGCTCTAGTACACTCAATATGCTTTTAACGCATGTTTGATATACGCGAAATTGGAATAACGCCCCCAAAAAATAATAGTAAAAAAAAAAGATGCGAAATACATGAAAAACGCCCGCCCAAAAAATTCGGAAAAAAAATATTTATTTTAGTAAATAATCGACCACCTCGGAGGCACTTTTCCGCCATGCTGCCTTGTGCTGCAGTGTCTCTTTACCCAGCATACTGCGTGGATATATCACTTGTTCTGTGTTTGTGTTAAGGTTTGTATTTCCAGTGCTTTTTATTATACAGATTATATACTGTACTATCATGGCCAGTAAACTCCCAGGAAAAGACTGTGGAAGTGCTTCTACTCCCAAAAGAGCGAGAAAGGCAATAAATCTTGAAGTGAAATTTCAAGTGTTGGCCCATTATGAGCGCGGTGAGAGTACGGCAGCTATAAAACTGTCGATGCAACACAGTGAATGTACGTTGCGCACTATCCGTGAAAATGCAGAAAGTATAAAGAAAATGAAAAAGCTGGTATTAGTTTAACTTCGCTTAAGTCTTTGTACTCTTGATCAGATATTATGGAGAAAATGCTATGTACATGGATGAGCATTAAGAACAAACAGCAAACAAACTTGCCATATAATGTTGTCAGGGAAAAAGCGTGCGAGGGTGAATCAGCTTGTACGGAAGCGGCAAAACATTTGCAGATAGAGGTTCGTTTTCCCGCATTCTTCTCCTCTTCTACCACTTAATGCGATCGGATATTATGGATAGAATGGAAAAAATGCTAAGTACTGTACGAGGATGAGCATTATGAACAAACAGCAAACAAACTTGCCATATAATATCATGAGGGAAAAAGCGTGCCAGAGTGCATCAGCTGATACGGAGGCGGCAAAACGTTTGCAGATAGAGGTTCATTCTCCCGCATCCTCCTCCTCTTCTACCACTTAAGTTACGTGCTCACCGCCACCATGCACGTCCCAGTGTATGCCTGTTGCCCACCTCATAATAGAGTGTTGACTTGCTTGCTGTACAGGAAATCTGAATATCTTTTCAATAAATATTGCTACAGGTCCTTCAGCTTTGTTATGTACTGTGCTGTATTTGTAAAATATGTTTTACTTATCTTATATCTTTGACATAGTGTGTCTATGTACGGTTGTGAAACGTATCTATGCTCATTATCATTGTTTCTTATGGAAAATGACTCGTTACATTACTCGATTTTTACATTACAGTACACGTCACTTCTGAGAACCTATCTTCGCGTTATTCCAAGAACTGGGTGTATATACTTTCTTCAAGTTTCAAAATATCTTTAGTTGGATTATAACCCAGCATTCTATAGTCTATACAAATATTTTATAGACAGAGCCAAACCAAATCCTTATGCAGCTTTACTATAATTTCCTATTATTTTTTCTTAAATTGACAGTGGATAACTCAGTCAGTTATATTAGTAAAGCATCATGCAGTATAGAACATCCCTGAGGCTGCCCACTTGGGTAAACAATGTACAAGTTGGTCATCCATTGGACTTGCCCCTGCTCAGCCACCCAGAAAAATTTCAAAGTACTAGCTCTTGGGTTACGTCTGGATCTCAGAATCATCACTCCCTAAATCATATGTTAAATACTGAAGGAAACTCCTCCTTTTCATATTATGAATTGACATCCCCTTTTCTCTTCTTGATTGGAGAATGTGACTTTGGGTGTGATTTTTCTCTAATAGCCCCTAAAATCCTACTGGATAAGGAATACCTCCCTCTTCCCACCTCAAATAGTTTCTTTTTTGACAGATGTATGCTGTACTTTCATGGCTCAGTATTGGCAGAGCCAGTGAAGAGTTCCTATAACTCTTTGGGCAGATGGCAGATATGCTATTGTGGTTCCAGAAATAGCATCCCCTCCTCAAGAAGCTTTCACTCATATTTGGCCTCTGATGCTATTAGGATGTTCTTGGATGATAAAGGAGACTTACAGATATGGGAAACATTCTCAGATATACGTAGGAGGAGAGTTAAAATGGCTCTTTCAGATCTGCGCTTTGCACCTGCACGATGCACTTGGCTTCCTGTGCACTGTTACCTGTCTGTGGAGGAGCAAATCCTTGAATTTATCAAGGCAGACAATGGATCATGTGTTAATTTGTGATAAGAACACAGACAATGCTGCTCTCTCTCTCTCTCTCTCTCTCTCTCTCTCTCTCTCTCTCTCTCTCTCTCTCTCTCTCTCGCTCTCGCTCTCTCTCTCTCTCTCTCTCTCTCTCTCTCTCTCTCTCTCTCTCTCTCTCTCTCTCTTTTTTTTTTTTTTTTAAGAAGCCAAAGATTTTATTATATAATTTTAAAATCACTCTGGGTTTTGAATTGTTTGGTTTGTTTTTCCCTTTGTAATAATAATAATTATAATAATAATAATGATAATAATTATGATAATAATAATAACAACAACAACAAAAACCCATTAAAGCATGTAAACTATAAAAAGATTAGCAATAAAAATTAATGAAAAAATCATGTCTAAAGATGTTAAATAATATCAAAAGCCTATTAAAGTAAATTGTGAAGAACAAGAAAATAAAAATTATATAGATAAAATGATCCATAATGTCTGAAGAAGTAAATGAATAACAACAGCCTATTAAAATGAACTATGAATTAGAGAATCAGTGACAAAGAGAGAGAGAGAAAAAAAAACTTATGAATGAAGAGGTTACTGGTTAGGAAAAAGAAGAATGGCTGTTCAGTAAATGTCACATGATGCTTTTCATTCATGTCATGAAATTTAAGAGGATGAAGAAACGAACACTAAATGCAATGCTCTGAATGTGCGAAAAATAAGTGCCTCGGGCTACGTCGAACGCGTCCTCCAATAACAATGTCGATGTCATAGAGCCTTGTGCAACTGACCAGTACATCTAATTACTGTACAGAGTGTAAAATTTCATGTATATATGTTTTACATTAATTTCACCAAGCATATATGTATGAATAGTTTATAATATTGAATACATAAAATGACAAAACAGTATGACTTCTAGATGATATGCTGTTAATGTACACAACTCTGTGGTCTCATACAAAAATATTTTCAATGATTTAATGATCTGACTAACAACCAGATCATATTAAGACCTGTCAATACAAACCAATTGTGGTCGTAAGTCGACGACTACCTGCACTTGGACTACTCCCTTATGTGGGGCATTTCAGGAGAATTGGGGAGACTTGTGACAAGAGTTGTTTTGGGTAAAAAATAAAAACCTTTTTGAAATGCTTCAAGCAATCACAACACCTACCTGCCAAGGGTGACTATGATTTCGATGGGATATTTCGTAATACCATAAGCCGCCCACGTTTAAAACAAGAGGATGTGATGAAAATGACAAGCCATCATGTGAAGAGAGCAACTAATCTCTAGCACTAAAATGGAAGCAGTAATAGGGAACTGTCAGTAGTCATCCATAGTAAATGCTAATCTAAAAATTACCTAAAAAATTTATTCCCAAAGCTTTTCTGGCAAAGAATTGGTCAAAAGGTAAGAAAGTGTCTTCGCCTAAGAATATACACTGCTTCCGGAAGAAATGGGTAGCTACCTGTACTCATTACCCTACCTTGATATTTTGATGGATACATCAAAAGAAGGCTGGAAATTTCACTATTCAGATGTTCAGAAGGGAGGCAAAACTTTGTCATGACATCAAAGCCACTGCCACGTACATATGTGTGGTTGTTAGAACTGGAGGTGAGCCACATAGAACATTTGTGGGATCCGCAACTTCAAAATGTCCCTTACTGCCCCTTCTTACCTGTAACATATAAATCGTTTTTTAAGGCAGTTGGATTGCCCTCCTTTCTTGTCGTAGTGTCAGTTGTCTTCAGTGCCTCAAGGAATATATTAAAGAGATGGGACAAGACTACCTGGCCTTCCTTTATCATCACCATAAGAGCAAATAACCCTGCTGAGATATTTATCAAGACTTTTGAATTGCATAGAGATCCTTTTCTTTGTTAATAATCTTCAAACAGCAGCAATAACTATATAAAGAGCCTGGGCAAAACCTTTACATCATGGTTTCATAAACATCTCTAACTCCAATGTATATCGAGTTCATGAGGACTTTTTGCAGATAGAGACTTTAAGAATGTTCCCTAAACGCTACTTGGCTACTCATTAAAATAATGTTGCTTTTGAAGTTGCATCTCTTCGCCTCTAAGGCGTTACTGTATAATATCCTGGCTAGAACAGTGTTCCTCACCTCCCCATGCCTTGGCCTGCAGAGTTTGTAACAGCTATATAGGGCAGTTGCTATGGTTCCTGTTGACTCAGTTTAATTTAGCCTTCTCTACAACAAGAGAAAAAAAAAGGAATCCCACTGATCATAGAAATCAAAAACAACTCTTCCAATCCCAAGAGAGGCTGCTTGGCCTTTGGGGATACACTTTAAGCCTTCCTTGTTAAATATTCTCAGTACAAGTTAGGTTTTCAATCCTCTACTCTGATAGAGTAAGAAAGCTAGGTCTCCAAACTCCTGTGCTCCCAATAATATGTCCCTTTCATAATTTACCGTTTTCTCTTGTGATATAAGGAATATCTCAACTTCCGCATTACTCATTGCATTCCTCAGGATGCTAGATATATGCAATACTTGGATGGTTATCTTATATTTGTTATGGACTGAAGGCTATTCTCATTACAATTAAAAACTATTATGCCACAGAGAAATCAAATTACTAAAGGACCTATAATTTTTACAAAATATTCCTGCACTATATCATATTGAATTCACTGAGTGAAAGGCTTTTCTCTTTAATGTCTATGCCTTATTCACTTGCACACTCTTCTTTGTAGAAATAACTTTCTCACTAGTACTGCAAATAAGTTATTTATCCCCTGTCCCCCAGTTTTACTTTATTATTTGTAGGAACCATTTATAATGTATTTTTTGTGCGTAATGGAAGCTTTCGCATCCTTTTTGTATCTGTAGTGTTATGCACTACATGTCACTCTCCTCCCTATTTGGGAAGTCCCCTAAATTATTGAATGTTTACCCTTCCTAGGTTCTATATAATACTCTATATGAGATGCAAGGAAAATGAAAATTGCTTATTGAAGGTGAAATAGCATATTTTTCTGAGTCCATGCAGGCCTACGTATCTGCCCTCCTTCCCCCTATTTCCATCTTGAAAGTTTTGATCTCATGAAGTAGAATTTGAGACTGTTGCAAGATGATGGAAGTATTGCATTATTTTGACATTTCTGTCAGTGGGATGGTCAACCCCAGTTGCCTTTTAGCCTGTAAAATAGATTGCCAGTATGAACGTGGCCATAACGGTTATATCCGTTTATGTCTTACTGAGTGATGAGATGCTAACAGAATCACCACCGGAGAAATACTCTTGATGGGCTTTATGGAAACAAAAAAATGCACATTTCTTCCCTCAGGGTGCTTTCATCATTATTATTATTTTATTAGGAAAATTATTAGGCATCTATTTCACGAACTTTTTATTATATTTTCTCATGTTAGTTTTACATATTCTGAGTCTTTTGATAGTTTGCTCTTTGCCTTGGCATTCATCAAAATTTATTTTGCCTTTCAATGCAGTACATACAGCCTAGCCCGAATAAATTTTGCCTAATTGTTGAAGCATTGCAATAATTTTTTTGCAGGTAATGACAGCTTTGCGACCTTCAAGGAGGTTTTAGAGATTGCAGCTTCTGAAAATGTTGATATGATCTTATTAGGAGGTGATCTCTTTCACGAGAACAAACCTTCAAAACACAGTCTAGTACGTTGTATGGAACTCTTCAGATCATTCACTTTTGGTGATAAGTAAGGCTATAAGAAATTACCACGTTTTCTGTTCCTATGCTGAATATGTATGTATATTTTTTACCAGAGGGAAAGATGTTACTATGCTTAGCTTAGTAACGAAGAAGATTAAATGCCATTGCTTATGATATGACATACAGAAAATTTAATATGTTGCAATACAGATAAACAACAGTACTTAATAGGAAAATCTCTACATGTGTTACTCTATAAATGAGAATATTTACGATTGTAGTCAAGGCAGTAGCATTAATAAGAGTCGTTTAACTATATTGATGACTTTTCTGTTCCTCAGACCTGTCCTCTTTGATTATGTAAGTGATCCCCTTGAGGACTTCAAGTACTCTACAAACCCAAATGTGAATTATTTAGACCCCAACTTTAACGTTTCCATTCCTGTTTTCTCCATTCACGGAAACCATGACGATCCCACAGGTATTTGTCATCATTAAGGTTTTGGTGATTTAGTTGTATAAATAACTCTTATTATCCTACCCTTGTTGGGTTGAGGAGCAGTTTGTGGGATAGAATGAAATTCCAATCCATCATTACTCTTGTTACAGGTGTAACTACCATTTTAACTTTATACCTAATTTTTCCTTGGCAAATCCGTTTCACTTTCACTTATTGAAAGGATATAAAAAGGACGCTGGTATCATTCCTTTTCATCCCCTTCCAACCTAACCTGAATAATGCGTACTATACATAAATGGATATGTCAGTCTAGTTGTGAAAGCAACTTTGTAATGATCTCAGTGCATATGAATTTCTAAATATCTTCATGTTAAAAAATAATAAATTAAAAATGCGTCTCATACTTTTCTATTCTGCACCACAACTTGTGATCATCCATATCTGATAACTATTATTCAGTCTTCATATTGTCTTTAATAATTAATTTTGTTAATGTTTTGCTTTTGGATTTCTGTAGCCTAGAAAATATGACTTGTACACTGTAACATTACAGATGTAAATTATACTGTAATACAAAATTGAGACCTGATATTCCTCCGAGCTAGCAGGGTCTTCATAACTTCGAGAGAAAAGTGGAAGTAAGGGGGTGTCAAAGTATCCTCCCTGTTTTTGTCATCTTTATCAGCTGTTTTGTGGCAAGAAAAGATATTCAGGGAAGGAGGGATTGCAAACCTCTCACTCTTATTGCTTTGAATCACACAAAGGATATAAGGCCAAATGTATCTTCCCGCACCAGGATAATTATTTTCAGTTGCCTCCCACAGTGTGGAGGTAGTTTTTACCCTGCCATTAGGGATATACTATTTCATTATCCCCTAGTAAGCAGAGGTTACAATTGTGAAACTTCTCTATCATTAGAAATATATCATATTATCGCCTCTTTCAATACATAGGGCATAAAAGGGTGGATATTTCTATCCTTCATTAGAGATGTCCATATATGGAAGTCAAGTGTGAATTTGTTTCTCCGTTATCATCAGGGATATCCCCTTTAGTTACCTTGTATGACACGTGTGTAATATAAGTCTCCCCAACTCTGCAGATACTAGTATTTTACTTTTATTGCAGGTTTGGGACAGTTTTGTGCTCTGGACGTGTTATCATCAGCAGGATATGTCAATTATTTTGGACGCACAAGTGACTTGAAAAATATATCAGTCTCCCCACTCCTGTTCATGAAAGGAAGCACAAAATTAGCTATATATGGGCTATCATCTGTCAAAGATGAACGTTTACACAGATTATTTCTAGAAGAGAAGGTACTGTCAAAATTATCCTTTTCTATTTAGTAGCTATTAGCAATTATTTTTATTTGATAAATTAATTACCTGTTTATATACAGGGGATCCCCAATTTACAGCAAGGTTCTGTTCCTGACAGCTGTCATAACCCGGTTTTCATCGTAAGCCTTAAAACATCTAAATTCTAACCTAAGTCCCCCACCAATGCTAAAATAAATAACCTAAAACATAGAAACATAATCTAAGACAAAAATAGCAAAAGGACACTATTGGTTACCTTTGCTACCGTGATTGGCTTGCATCTGGATAACTGGATAACTTCAGCCCCCATATCCAACTTAGGGTCGAATGGCTTAACACCAGTGAATGAGCACGTGAGCAATAATATGACATACGAGCGGGAAACGGGCGACGCTTCCTCCCCCCTTTCCCATATTCACAGCATTAAACAATCTCATTGCTTTCTCCTGAATCAACATGAGGCTCACTGGGATGTGCTGTCGATGCTGGTTATCCTGCCTAAGCACTAATAACATAGTAATTTAAATCATGTTGAAAGTTTGTAATCACAGCATATGAGCACTATAAACAATATGGCAGACGAGAGGTTAAGTTCATAATGCAGTCAGAATGTTCTTATTGTGCTGTCCTTTTGGTTTCTCTTTCTCTCCAAAATTTATATAAAATTTCCTTTGTTTTTTCTCTTTTGTCTTTTTCAAATAGTAAATGTCCTATTAGGTGTTCTTCTTCCCGATTATATGGCTGTTGGAGCAGGAGTTCTTTGGTTCTCAATTCGTTATAACCTGTACACCACAAAATGAAAGGAATAAGGTCTTCTATCACTTTCGCACATTAAACACTTTGTTTTATCGTTCTTGTTTCTATTTTTGTAATTTCATGGTAAATTATTTTTTCTTTGTTTGTAAAAAATAACTGATACTAGCCTATTGTATATAGCTTGTCGTCACTTTTCATTTCTGTTTTCCATTAGGAGTAAATTTTTAGACGACTTTTCTTGTACTACCTTTATCCAGTTAAGATCATTGTTTTTAATTTTTATTTTCTTGTTTCGTAATAGATTTCAGTTCTTCATGGGTGATATTTAATTTATCCATGAATACTATAGTTGATATTACCCAGTAATCATTTTTAGGTTTTGTTTTTCAGCTGATACTGTTTTCAAGAGTTCGTTTCTTTGATTTTCTTCTACGCATTTGAGGAAATTTGAACTGAGCGATGATTCTTCTTCTCAGTCTAATGCCATGTGACGCCATAGCCAACCTTAGTAAATGTTTTTGCTTAAAGATTGTATTTACGGCTATGTATTTTTAATGTTGTACATAAATTATATCTAATTCCTTCAAATAACCAAATACATAAACAAATAAATAAAATCATTTACTTCATATATATGTATACAAAAATGCTGTGTGACATCGTATTCCAATGGCCAACCTCAACAAACATTTTTGCCTAAAGATCGTATTTATGGCTATACATTTGGTAATTTTTTGTAAATGAAATAAATCTAATTCCTTCAAATTACCAAATGCATAGACATATATAAAAAAATCCATAATTATGTAATGAAAATTATGTTACTGTTTACAAGATTCTGCGTAAAAAAAAATCAAAATTCAACTACATAAAAGATATTTTATACTATGGTTGTAATGTTTTGTACTTAAGTAAAATCATATCTGGAATTCATACTACAGCATAAATATTCAATAAAAAATAAACTAGTATTTAGAAATGATGAATATTTTTGCCATATCTACAAAAGCATATTACACTGATATATGTAAAAATAATAATGTCATATTTTCTAATAGAATGCTTGCAAAATGTGTACAGTATACAATATGAGATGAATATAAACATTGATGGATCGTTCATACACAGTTACGTGTTGGGTAATTTTGTAAGTAAATTCAATCTGATTCCTTCAAATAACCAAATACATAAACAAATATGATTATAAACCATTAACTATATATATGTGAATACAACAGTAGTGCTAACTGTATTCATCCACCACGCTCACAAACTGTTCAGAGCGCGAAGTTTGTATTTACCACAAGCCAGGTAGGTCATAAAATTGATTTATTAATAATTAATTGGCCTCTGTCTTAACAGACCACATAATCTGGGGACACACACACTCTCTCTCTCTCTCTCTCTCTCTCTCTCTCTCTCTCTCTCTCTCCCCCCCCCCCCTGGATCCAGACGCACCCAGGCTCCCGCTTCGAGCAGGAGGTCATAACCTTATCAGGGTGGTGAGTGACATTCTCCGTGGCCTTGACATTGACCTGCCAGTGCAGGCGGCTGTCCCAGATTTACCACCCTGGCGTGTCCCCCTCCCTGCTGTCACATATACACCGACCTCGAAGGATGTCTATCCCCCCTTGCAGAGACAGTTAGCTCTGGAGACTATCGCTGATGTGTCCACGTCTGTCCCTGCAGCACACCACGTCTATGTTGATGGTTCTGTGCAAGCAGATATGAGGGCGGCATGTGCTGTGTTTTCCCCCACCATGGAGCCGCCTGTGCCGGCTGATTCATGGATTGTCCGTAGACTACCCACCTCGTCGAGCTCCACCTACTGTGAACTGAATGCCATCTTGGATGCCGTGACTCTCCTTGTTTGACGACGAGTGAATGGGGTAATAATTTGTGACTCCCAATCGGCCCTACAAGCCCTATCCTCACCAAGACCTATCTGTGGCCGTGCTGTGGGAGATATACTATGTCGCCTCGCGGCCGCTCGGGATGCTTCTCTTGTTGTGTCGTTTGTATGGACTCCATCCCACATTGGGCTGACTGGCAACGACACAGCGGATCGTCTTGCCAAGGCGGCCTGTATGCTGGATGGGCATGCTGTGGACGCTGAGCCCTCCCTCCGATGCCTACGTAACATCATCTACTCAGCTGGGTTTGCCATGACGGTCCAGCGCAGGGACACGGAGAGGGCCAACAGTGTGTCCATACAGCACCATGATCACTTTCTTCACAGTCGCTACAAGTATCGCAGACGCGGGTTAATGGTGCGGAAAAACAATGTAGTTAGTGCTCGGCTCAGAATGGGGTATCGGCCTTTATGGCAGGTCTCCCAGACTCTAGATATGCCACAGTACACCTCCTGTAAATTATGCGACCGTCCTAATGCTAACACTCTTGACCACTATTGTCTTCAGTGCCCCACAGTGAGAGATGTTTTACCACGAGGTCAGAACTTAATACAGATCTGCACATTTTTACTTAATGATGACAACCTTGATGTTATTCTTGCTCGTTATCCTCACTTTGGTGGCCATGAATTATATTGAATTATACATATATTTTCTGTATGTTGCTGTATAATTCTGTTTGTGCATTCTGCGTTTCTCTGAGCTTTACCTTTGTATATAATGTACTCTGTGCTGCCATACTGTGAGTTGTGTTAGTATGCAGCAATGTTTTATCAATGTGTACACCTCCCTGTAAACTATATTCTGTTCTTGGTTTTGTATCCATTTGAAGCATTATTTGTATGAACTCATGTAATGTCTTTAGAGTCGAAGAGTTCGATGAAAAGATCAACTATTTCAATAATCAACTAGCAACTTGGAGTGAGACCAATGGGGTTTCAGTTATCAAGACTAATCTGCAGTTCAGGCTTGGTACCGGCGACGTTGATCGGATGTGTTATGATGTAAATGATAAGGGGGATGCTCTCAACAGATTTGGCATCATCAGGTTATTGAACATAATTGCTAAGCAATGCCCATTCTTCAAACTAAGCAACAACTGGGAAGAAATCATATACCAAACCATATCTACTACATATGCTTCTGTATTGCAGCGGCAACAACGACCGGTCACGGCCAATAACGACAGTCAAAATAACACATACAGGAACAGAAACTACGACCGGCATCGCCAGCTCCCCTCAATAAGAAATAATAATGAAATCAGAAACGTCTCTCAAGAAAGTAGCAACGATCAGCATTCTAGAAGGGATCCTCAACAGCATTCAGATGGACGTCATACCCGGGATTTTCGTCATCAGAATCGTCAAATCCCACCTGGTATTCGAGGATGGAGACGAGACTCGAGGATGAATCACAGTCTTTACGACCAACCACGGCGCTACCCCCAGCGTCCCCGGGCGAGGGAGAAATTGCAGCACCTCTACAGTCGTCGACAGCCCTGTTCAAACTGTGGGGAAATAAACCATGATCTTTCCCACTGTTGGTTTAACTATAGACTTAAATGTGGTCACTGCCGTGAACATGGCCATAAAACAAGATTATGTCCCTTAAATATATAGCAATCACATTGTAATACAGGCTTATTGAAACATTTCATAAACATACAACACATCAATGCACAATCACTTTTGGGTAATTTCGAAAATATTGCACTAATGATCAGAGAAAATAACGTGGATATAATGTGTGTTTGTGAAACTTGGCTCCAATCTAATATGCAGTCTGGTTTTGTTGCTATACCTGAGTATTCTTTTTATCGATTTGATGGCGGTAGGGGTGGGGGTGTGGGGGTGTATGTAAGAAATCATCTAACGGTCTCCCTATTAAAGACCCCTGAAGTCGAGCGACCTCCTCATCTCGAAGACATTTGGTTGACTGTTCAGAGTAGGAAATTCCCTTCATTCATCCTGGGATGTGTATATAGACACCCACATGCACTCAACGACACCTTTGATTACATCTCCGAGGTATTTCGGTCGGTCTGTTTGAGGAGCAAACCTCTCATTATTATAGGCGACTTCAATGATAATCTCCTTCTTCCTAATAATAAAATGGGGAAATTAATTCAATCCCTCCACTTAAATCAGCTTGTGAATAAAGCAACCCGTATCACCGCTAATTCCTCCAGCCTAATTGATCTTATAATTACCAATACACCTAGTTTTATAGTTCACCACGATGTCTTACCTTGTCCTGTAGGAGACCACGAGCTTCTAATAGCTACAGTTAATGTCAGGAAGGAAAAGAGACCGCCAATTGTTAAAACTTTCCGATCTCTTGAGAATTATTCTCAAAATTGTTTCTGCGACACTCTTCTTAATGAATACAACATTTTAAATTCAATACTAACTACAGATTGTGTAAATTATCAAGTTTCTACTTTTACTGATGTTTTTACGAGATGTTTAAATGAATGTGCCCCTCTTACAACCAAAGTCATGACACGCCCTCCTGCCCCGTGGATTGACTCTCAGTTAAAAGAGCAAATGAAAAGGAGAGATGACCTCCTAAGGCAATTTAAATCTGATAGACAAAACTCCGAGATGGAAAGAGCCTATAGAAGAGAAAGAAACCTTACTAAAACAATGTTGTCCGAAAAGAAGAAAAATCATTTCAGGGAAGAATTTTCCAAGTATAGGGGAAATATCAAAGGAACTTGGAATGTTATAAAAAGAATAATTCCTGCAAATAAGGAAATCTTAGAAAATTCTGACCTTCCCAGTGATAATGTGGTAAAGCGAGTGAATGATTTTAATAAGTATTTTGCTGAAATAGGTAAGTCCACATATGAAAAGTCCCAAGATAATAATGACTTGATTATTAATCAACCACATAATTGCCAGCCTCCAGCTGAAAGAAATATTATCAATAATTTTAGACCGCACCCAATCGATTTAGTCACACTTATTCTTATCATAAAGAACCTCAAACCAACAAACTCTTGTGGTTCCGATGGGATACAACTTTGCTTCCTAATTGACTCATTGCCAGTTACAGTATTTTTCATTTTAGTCATTGTTAATACATCCATTGTTACAGGCATTTATCCTAACCTCTGGAAGCATCCCTATATCATCCCCGTTTTTAAGAGTGGAGATACTAATAATGTTGAAAATTATAGGCCAATCTCTCTTCTCAGCATTCTGTCTAAAATACTTGAGAAGGTAGTTGCCACCCAGTTAATAAATTTCCTTGAATCAAATTGTCTATTATGTGAAGAACAACACGGTTTTCGGCCTAAACTTTCGACCGAGACGGCCCTACTTAAAATTACTGATAAAATTTATAGTAATATTGAAAATAAGAAAATATCACTTTTATTATTGTTAGATTTGTCTAAAGCATTTGACAGTGTACACCATCAAATTCTAATGAGAAAACTTTCCAAAGTTCATGTTGACTCATTTTGGTTCGAAAATTATCTGAAAGATTGAATTCAATCAGTTCGAATGGGCTCGACTCTCTCTTGTTCTTTAGATATCAGTTTTGGCGTTCCTCAGGGTTCAATTTTGGGTCCTCTGCTTTTCCTAATATATGTTAATAATTTACCTCAATTTATAAGAGATTGCCTACTTGTTATGTATGCTGATGACACCCAGATTATGCTTACTGGTGACATTGATAGAATTCCTGAAATCTTAAAAAGGGCTGAAGATATATTAAACTGTGCCAAAAGTTATTTTAACAGTAATGGTCTTTTACTGAACGAAAATAAAACTAAATTTGTTATTTTTGGATCAAATCAATACCTGTCCCGCATTCCTGAGAACATCAGTATAAATTTCAACAATGTTTCACTTCCCATCTAATAAGGTTAAAAATCTAGGAGTTATTATGGACAGTACCATGACATTTAATTTTCATATCGATGAACTACATAAAAAAGTGAACGGGACCCTTATTTACTTGAACAGAGTCTATGAAAGATTCGAGCCTGATTGTAGGGTAATTGTAGTACAAACATTGATTTTAAGTATTCTCAACTACTGTCTGAGTGTTTGGGGTTCCACGACTAAGACCCAGATGTTACGAGTGAAAAGGCTCCAGAATTTTGCTGCAAGAGTTGCCATAGGGGGGGTGCATAAACATGATCACGTGACTCCCCTCTTTGAGAGATTGGGTTGGCTAAGGATGGACATGAAGTTCATATATAATATCTGTCTTTTAGTTTTTAAAATAAATCATGGAATATTACCGGAATGGCTCTTCTCATTGCCAACAGTTAATCAAGTGCGTATCAATAACGTCAACACCAGATATCAGAATTCTTTTTACGTGCCCAGAACTTCCACTGATATTGGGGCAAGAGCTAGGTCTTGAAAAAACCATGGATTTACTTAAGTTATGCATCACTAATAATGTATTTTCCTTTAATGGTAGTTTTTACAAGCAAAAATTTGGTTGTAATATGGGAAGCCCCTTGTCCCCCCTTCTGGCTAACTTGTATATGGAGTTTTTTGAGACAGAGATTCTAGTCAGTATTAAGCCCAAAGAAATGATATGGTTGCGATATGTAGATGATAGTTCCTGGGTTCATCCAGCGAGGACGTGCTTCCAGTAGCTCTAGTCTTGACCATACTTAGTACAATGGAGAGTGGTGGTGTTCTTTGTGCTGGTGGTGTTAGTGGTAGTGGTGTTGGTGGTGGTGTCGTTGTTGGTGCTGTTTGTTGCTGTGCTGGGGATTTGTCCTCGTCTGACGCAAACAAACTCATTTTTAATTTAAGAAATGAGTTGGCCGCAGTCAGGCAGGAGGTCAGATCCTTAGCTGAGGAGAACAGGGATCTGAGAGGTAAGGTAGAGGTGTTAACCAGGAAAGGACAATTGAATAGAGAAGACGACTTGAAAGTTGTGAATAGGGGTTCAACAAAGATGGTTCTTAAGAAAAATGATACTTTTAGACTACAAGTTGCCAATTCATTTAGTTCACTTAGAGATGAAGGTGACAGTGGCGGCAGTAATTCTTCAGGACCCATAGAGTCAGATAGGTGTACTAGCGATCGTAGAAATGGAAGTGGGAAAAGCTCTCAGGTCAAGAGCCTAGGTAAGTCTCCCAAGGTCGGAGTAACCCATCCTCCGGATAAGTCTCGTTCTTTGGTAATTGTAGGGGATTCA
>JAXCGZ010011585.1:77500-90000 GCA_037179515.1 Halocaridina rubra | reverse complement strand
TTTTCTTACGAAGCTTCAAACTATGACCTCTAGTTCTAGAGCCAGCCATATCGAAATATCGATCCCTATCCACTCTATCATAACCATGAAGGAATTTAAAGACTGTCACCATATCCCCCCTTACTCTTCTAGCTTCGAGTGATGGCAAGTCTAATTCCCTCAGCCTCTCATCATAACCGAGATTGCGTATTTCTGGCACCAGTTTCGTGGCATGTCTTTGAACTTTTTCAAGCTTAGCTATGTGCTTTTTCAAGTGCGGATTCCAAAAGGGGGCTGCATATTCGAGTTTTGGCCTCACATAGGTTACATAAATATTTCTGAACATTTCCTTGTCCATGTGCCTGAAGGCTACCCTTACATTTGATAAGAATGCATATGCTGCCCTTACTACGCCATTTATGTGTATTTCTGGAGACAAATCTGCCAGTATGTTTACTTCTAGATCTCTCTCATTTTCTGTCTCTTGAAGTTGTACTCCAGCCACCGAGTAGTCAAGCTTGGGCCTTCTTGCACTTGTACCCATTCTCATTACCTTACATTTTGAGGTATTGAATTTCATTAGCCACTTTTCTGACCACTCATGCAGATTATTTAGATCCTCCTGAAGTTCTCTACCATTGTTCTCGTTTTTTTACTTTCTTCACAATCTTTGCATCATCTGCAAACATATTCATGAATGAATTTACAGACTCTGGTAGGTCATTTACATATACAAGGAACAAAAGTGGCCCTAAAACTGAACCCTGTGGAACTCCACTACTAACTCTTCTCCATTCAGACACTGAGTGTCTTACTCTAACCCTCTGTTCCCTTCCTTCTAAGTAAGTTTTTTATCCATTCCAAAACATTTCCACCTATTCTAGCCATTGATTGCAGCTTCCTAATAAGTCTCCCATGTGGAACAGTGTCAAACGCTTTCTGGAAGTCTAGGAATATGCAATCTGCCCAGCCCTCTCTTTCCTGTAAGATTTGGCTTACCTCATCATAAAATTCTAATAAGTTTGTGTGTGTGTGTGTGTGTGCGTGTGTGTGTGTGTGTGCGTGTGTGTGTGTGTGTGTGTGCGAGTGTGCATATGTGTGTGTGTGCGTGCGTGTGTGCATATGTGTGTGTGTTTGCGTGTGTGTGTGTGTGTGTAAATGTGTGTGTGTGTGTGTGTGTGTGTGAGAGAGAGAGAGAGAGAGAGAGAGAGAGAGAGAGAGAGAGAGAGAGAGAGAGAGAGAGAGATTACCTAATTGTGCTTACGGGAAAGAGCCCCAAGCTCGTATCTTCCCGTCTCCTCATCGGTTCCATTTTGTACTTAGTGATACTTATCATATCTCTCCTTAAAACTGTGGATTGAGTAAGAACTAACTACCTCCTCGCTTAGCCAAGTCATATTATCAACTACTCTTATACTGAAAAAGTATTTCCTTACATCCAGCAAAGAAGTTTTCTTACGAAGCTTCAAACTATGACCTCTAGTTCTAGAGCCAGCCATATCGAAATATCGATCCCTATCCACTCTATCATAACCATGAAGGAATTTAAAGACTGTCACCATATCCCCCCTTACTCTTCTAGCTTCGAGTGATGGCAAGTCTAATTCCCTCAGCCTCTCATCATAACCGAGATTGCGTATTTCTGGCACCAGTTTCGTGGCATGTCTTTGAACTTTTTCAAGCTTAGCTATGTGCTTTTTCAAGTGCCGATTCCAAAAGGGGGCTGCATATTCGAGTTTTGGCCTCACCTAGGTTACATAAATATTTCTGAACATTTCCTTGTCCATGTGCCTGAAGGCTACCCTTACATTTGATAAGAATGCATATGCTGCCCTTACTACGCCATTTATGTGTATTTCTGGAGACAAATCTGCCAGTATGTTTACTTCTAGATCTCTCTCATTTTCTGTCTCTTGAAGTTGTACTCCAGCCACCGAGTAGTCAAGCTTGGGCCTTCTTGCACTTGTACCCATTCTCATTACCTTACATTTTGAGGTATTGAATTTCATTAGCCACTTTTCTGACCACTCATGCAGATTATTTAGATCCTCTTGAAGTTCTCTACCATTGCTCTCGTTTTTTTACTTTCTTCACAATCTTTGCATCATCTGCAAACATATTCATGAATGAATTTACAGACTCTGGTAGGTCATTTACATATACAAGGAACAAAAGTGGCCCTAAAACTGAACCCTGTGGAACTCCACTACTAACTCTTCTCCATTCAGACACTGAGTGTCTTACTCTAACCCTCTGTTCCCTTCCTTCTAAGTAAGTTTTTTATCCATTCCAAAACATTTCCACCTATTCTAGCCATTGATTGCAGCTTCCTAATAAGTCTCCCATGTGGAACAGTGTCAAACGCTTTCTGGAAGTCTAGGAATATGCAATCTGCCCAGCCCTCTCTTTCCTGTAAGATTTGGCTTACCTCATCATAAAATTCTAATAAGTTTGTGTGTGTGTGTGTGTGTGTGCGTGTGTGTGTGTGTGTGTGCGTGTGTGTGTGTGTGTGTGCGAGTGTGCATATGTGTGTGTGTGCGTGCGTGTGTGCATATGTGTGTGTGTTTGCGTGTGTGTGTGTGTGTGTAAATGTGTGTGTGTGTGTGTGTGAGAGAGAGAGAGAGAGAGAGAGAGAGAGAGAGAGAGAGAGAGAGAGAGAGAGAGAGAGAGAGAGAGAGAGAGAGAGATTACCTAATTGTGCTTACGGGAAAGAGCCCCAAGCTCGTATCTTCCCGTCTCCTCATCGGTTCCATTTTGTACTTAGTGATACTTATCATATCTCTCCTTAAAACTGTGGATTGAGTAAGAACTAACTACCTCCTCGCTTAGCCAAGTCATATTATCAACTACTCTTATACTGAAAAAGTATTTCCTTACATCCTGCAAAGAAGTTTTCTTACGAAGCTTCAAACTATGACCTCTAGTTCTAGAGCCAGCCATATCGAAATATCGATCCCTATCCACTCTATCATAACCATGAAGGAATTTAAAGACTGTCACCATATCCCCCCTTACTCTTCTAGCTTCGAGTGATGGCAAGTCTAATTCCCTCAGCCTCTCATCATAAACGAGATTGCGTATTTCTGGCACCAGTTTCGTGGCATGTCTTTGAACTTTTTCAAGCTTAGCTATGTGCTTTTTCAAGTGCGGATTCCAAAAGGGGGCTGCATATTCGAGTTTTGGCCTCACATAGGTTACATAAATATTTCTGAACATTTCCTTGTCCATGTGCCTGAAGGCTACCCTTACATTTGATAAGAATGCATATGCTGCCCTTACTACGCCATTTATGTGTATTTCTGGAGACAAATCTGCCAGTATGTTTACTTCTAGATCTCTCTCATTTTCTGTCTCTTGAAGTTGTACTCCAGCCACCGAGTAGTCAAGCTTGGGCCTTCTTGCACTTGTACCCATTCTCATTACCTTACATTTTGAGGTATTGAATTTCATTAGCCACTTTTCTGACCACTCATGCAGATTATTTAGATCCTCCTGAAGTTCTCTACCATTGTTCTCGTTTTTTTACTTTCTTCACAATCTTTGCATCATCTGCAAACATATTCATGAATGAATTTACAGACTCTGGTAGGTCATTTACATATACAAGGAACAAAAGTGGCCCTAAAACTGAACCCTGTGGAACTCCATTACTAACTCTTCTCCATTCAGACACTGAGTGTCTTACTCTAACCCTCTGTTCCCTTCCTTCTAAGTAAGTTTTTATCCATTCCAAGACATTTCCACCTATTCTAGCCATTGATTGCAGCTTCCTAATAAGTCTCCCATGTGGAACAGTGTCAAACGCTTTCTGGAAGTCTAGGAATATGCAATCTGCCCAGCCCTCTCTTTCCTGTAAGATTTGGCTTACCTCATCATAAAATTCTAATAAGTTTGTGTGTGTGTGTGTGTGTGTGCGTGTGTGTGTGTGTGTGTGTGCGTGTGTGTGTGTGTGTGCGTGTGTGCATATGTGTGTGTGTGCGTGCGTGTGTGCATATGTGTGTGTGTTTGCGTGTGTGTGTGTGTGTGTAAATGTGTGTGTGTGTGTGTGTGTGTGAGAGAGAGAGAGAGAGAGAGAGAGAGAGAGAGAGAGAGAGAGAGAGAGAGAGAGATTACCTAATTGTGCTTACGGGAAAGAGCCCCAAGCTCGTATCTTCCCGTCTCCTCATCGGTTCCATTTTGTACTTAGTGATACTTATCATATCTCTCCTTAAAACTGTGGATTGAGTAAGAACTAACTACCTCCTCGCTTAGCCAAGTCATATTATCAACTACTCTTTACACTGAAAAAGTATTTCCTTACATCCTGCAAAGAAGTTTTCTTACGAAGCTTCAAACTATGACCTCTAGTTCTAGAGCCAGCTATATCAAAATATCGATCCCTATCCACTCTATCATAACCATGAAGGAATTTAAAGACTGTGCGTGTGTGATTACCTAATTGTGATTACCTAATTGTGTTTACGGGAAAGAGCCCAAAGCTCGTATCTTCCCGTCTCCTGATCGGTTCCATTTTTAGACTTAGTGATACTTATCATACCTGTCCTTAAAACTATGGATTGAGGTAGCATTAACTACCTCCTCGCTTAGCGAATTCCAATTATCAACTACTCTTACACTGAAAAAGTATTTCCTTACATCCTGCAAACAAGTTTTCTTCCGAAGCTTCAAACTATGACCTCTAGTTCTAGAGCCAGCCATATCGAAATATCGATCCCTATCCACTCTATCATAACCATGAAGGAATTTAAAGACTGTCACCATATCCCCCCTTACTCTTCTAGCTTCGAGTGATGGCAAGTCTAATTCCCTCAGCCTCTCATCATAACCGAGATTGCGTATTTCTGGCACCAGTTTCGTGGCATGTCTTTGAACTTTTTCAAGCTTAGCTATGTGCTTTTTCAAGTGCGGATTCCAAAAGGGGGCTGCATATTCGAGTTTTGGCCTCACATAGGTTACATAAATATTTCTGAACATTTCCTTGTCCATGTGCCTGAAGGCTACCCTTACATTTGATAAGAATGCATATGCTGCCCTTACTACGCCATTTATATGTATTTCTGGAGACAAATCTGCCAATATGTTTACTCCTAGATCTCTCTCATTTTCTGTCTCCTGAAGTTGTACTCCAGCCACCGAGTAGTCAAGCTTGGGCCTTCTTGCACTTGTACCCATTCTCATTACCTTACATTTTGAGGTATTGAATTTCATTAGCCACTTTTCTGACCACTCATGCAGATTATTTAGATCCTCCTGAAGTTCTCTACCATTGTTCTCGTTTTTTACTTTCTTCACAATCTTTGCATCATCTGCAAACATATTCATGAATGAATTTACACACTCTGGTAGGTCATTTACATATACAAGGAACAAAAGTGGCCCTAAAACTGAACCCTGTGGAACTCCATTACTAACTCTTCTCCATTCAGACACTGAGTGTCTTACTCTAACCCTCTGTTCCCTTCCTTCTAAGTAAGTTTTTATCCATTCCAAGACATTTCCACCTATTCTAGCCATTGATTGCAGCTTCCTAATAAGTCTCCCATGTGGAACAGTGTCAAACGCTTTCTGGAAGTCTAGGAATATGCAATCTGCCCAGCCCTCTCTTTCCTGTAAGATTTGGCTTACCTCATCATAAAATTCTAATAAGTTTGTGTGTGTGTGTGTGTGTGTGCGTGTGTGTGTGTGTGTGTGTGCGTGTGTGTGTGTGTGCGTGTGTGCATATGTGTGTGTGTGCGTGCGTGTGTGCATATGTGTGTGTGTTTGCGTGTGTGTGTGTGTGTGTAAATGTGTGTGTGTGTGTGTGTGAGAGAGAGAGAGAGAGAGAGAGAGAGAGAGAGAGAGAGAGAGAGAGAGAGAGAGAGAGAGAGAGAGAGATTACCTAATTGTGCTTACGGGAAAGAGCCCCAAGCTCGTATCTTCCCGTCTCCTCATCGGTTCCATTTTGTACTTAGTGATACTTATCATATCTCTCCTTAAAACTGTGGATTGAGTAAGAACTAACTACCTCCTCGCTTAGCCAAGTCATATTATCAACTACTCTTTACACTGAAAAAGTATTTCCTTACATCCTGCAAAGAAGTTTTCTTACGAAGCTTCAAACTATGACCTCTAGTTCTAGAGCCAGCTATATTAAAATATCGATCCCTATCCACTCTATCATAACCATGAAGGAATTTAAAGACTGTGCGTGTGTGATTACCTAATTGTGATTACCTAATTGTGTTTACGGGAAAGAGCCCAAAGCTCGTATCTTCCCGTCTCCTGATCGGTTCCATTTTTAGACTTAGTGATACTTATCATACCTGTCCTTAAAACTATGGATTGAGGTAGCATTAACTACCTCCTCGCTTAGCGAATTCCAATTATCAACTACTCTTACACTGAAAAAGTATTTCCTTACATCCTGCAAACAAGTTTTCTTCCGAAGCTTCAAACTATGACCTCTAGTTCTAGAGCCAGCCATATCGAAATATCGATCCCTATCCACTCTATCATAACCATGAAGGAATTTAAAGACTGTCACCATATCCCCCCTTACTCTTCTAGCTTCGAGTGATGGCAAGTCTAATTCCCTCAGCCTCTCATCATAACCGAGATTGCGTATTTCTGGCACCAGTTTCGTGGCATGTCTTTGAACTTTTTCAAGCTTAGCTATGTGCTTTTTCAAGTGCGGATTCCAAAAGGGGGCTGCATATTCGAGTTTTGGCCTCACATAGGTTACATAAATATTTCTGAACATTTCCTTGTCCATGTGCCTGAAGGCTACCCTTACATTTGATAAGAATGCATATGCTGCCCTTACTACGCCATTTATATGTATTTCTGGAGACAAATCTGCCAATATGTTTACTCCTAGATCTCTCTCATTTTCTGTCTCCTGAAGTTGTACTCCAGCCACCGAGTAGTCAAGCTTGGGCCTTCTTGCACTTGTACCCATTCTCATTACCTTACATTTTGAGGTATTGAATTTCATTAGCCACTTTTCTGACCACTCATGCAGATTATTTAGATCCTCCTGAAGTTCTCTACCATTGTTCTCGTTTTTTTACTTTCTTCACAATCTTTGCATCATCTGCAAACATATTCATGAATGAATTTACACACTCTGGTAGGTCATTTACATATACAAGGAACAAAAGTGGCCCTAAAACTGAACCCTGTGGAACTCCACTACTAACTCTTCTCCATTCAGACACTGAGTGTCTTACTCTAACCCTCTGTTCCCTTCCTTCTAAGTAAGTTTTTATCCATTCCAAGACATTTCCACCTATTCTAGCCATTGATTGCAGCTTCCTAATAAGTCTCCCATGTGGAACAGTGTCAAACGCTTTCTGGAAGTCTAGGAATATGCAATCTGCCCAGCCCTCTCTTTCCTGTAAGATTTGGCTTACCTCATCATAAAATTCTAATAAGTTTGTTACTGTTGATCTTCCTTCTCTGAAGCCATGTTGCCTCACTGACAAAAAGTTGAAGGATTCCAAGTGAAGAGAGATATGTTTCCTTAGTAGTTTCTCCATAAGTTTGCAAACTATGCTGGTCAAGGAAACTGGTCTATAGTTCAGAGCCGTATCCCTCCTTCCCTTTTTGAAGATAGGTATCACATTTGCTTGTTTCCAGCATCTTGGAATCTCCCCCGACTCCAATGACTCCTTAAATATGATACTTAGTGCCACTGATATTGTGTTTGCGCATTTTTAAGCACATGTGTGTGTGTGTGTGTGTGTGTGTGTGTGTGTGTGTGTGTGTGTGTGTGTGTGTGTGTGTGTGTGTGTGTGTGTGTGTGTGTGTGTGATTATCTAATTGTACTTACTGGAAAGAGCCCAAAGTTCGTATCTTCCCGTATCCTAATCGGTTCCATTTTGTATTTAGTGATACTTATCATACTTGTCCATAAAACTATGGATTGAGTTAGCATTAACTACCTCCTCGCTTAACCAATTCCAATTATCAACTATTCTTACACTAAAAAAGTACTTCTTTACATCCTACAAAGAAGTCTTGTTACCTCTAGTTCTAGTGCCAGACGTATCAAAATATTGATCCCTATCCACTTTATCATAACAATAAAAGAATTTAAAGACTGCGTATATGTATATATATATATATATATATATATATATATATATATATATATATATATATATATATATATATATATATATATATATATATATATATATAAATATATAAATATATAAATATATATATATATATATATATATATATATATATATATATATATATATATATATATATATATATATATATATATATTTAAATATATATATATATATATATATATATATATATATATATATATATATATATATATATATATATATATATATATATATATATATATATATATATATATGTATGTATATATATATATATATATATATATATATATATATATATATATATATATATATATATATATATATATATATCTTATATATATATATATATATATATATATATATATATATATATATATATATATATATATGTATATATATATATATATATATATATATATATATATATATATATATATATATATATATATATATATATATATATATATATATATATATATATATATATATGATTCTGACACCAGGACGGGCTAAAAATGAATAAATCCTATATTTGGTGCAACTTGAGTATGTGATGAACATTCCTAATGTGATCTACCAGAACACTTCATCACCTTATCTTATGATGTACGTTTTCACAGAAGCTGACATTCATATATTATATAAAATTAAAATTATGTTAGATGAAGTTAGGTTAGGTTAGGTTAGGTTAACTTAGGTTAGGTTAGGCTTGGTAAGATTAGGTCAACTTAGGTTAAATTAGGTTAGGTTAGGTTAGGCTATGTTAGGTTAGGTTGGGCTTGATTAAGTTAGGGTAGGTTAGGTTAGGTTACGTTAGGTTAGGTTACACTAGGTTAGGTTAAATTAAGTTATTTTGGGCTCTAGCAAGGTTAGGTTAAGCTAAGTTAGGTTAGGTTGGGCTTGGTTAAGTTAGGGTAGGTTAGGTTAGGTTACGTTAGGTTAGGTTACACTAGGTTAGGTTAAATTAAGTTATTTTGGGCTCTAGCAAGGTTAGGTTAAGCTAAGTTAGGTTAGGTTGGGCTTGGTGAAGTTAGGGTAGGTTAGGTTAGGTTACGTTAGGTTAGGTTACTCTAGGTTAGGTTAAATTAAGTTAAGTTTGGACTCTAGCAAGTCTCTAAATTTCTAAGGTCCCAAAATTAAGCGATAAGATCTGATAATAATACTTAAATTTAAAACTTATATTTTTTTAGATATATTCTATAATACATATAAACAAGTGTATGGTAATTTTCTGCTTTCAGAACATTTTCTTTGAAGGCTGATTAAATATTTAAGAAGAAACATTCCATTGGATCATTTTAATTTAAATGTAGAGCACATATTAAAGAAGAAACGTTCACGTAGATCACATACTAAAGTACTATATATATATATATATATATATATATATATATATATATATATATATATATATATATATATATATATATATATATATATATATATATATGTATATATATATATATATATATATATATATATATATATATATATATATATATATATATATATATTGGTATACACGAACATATTTATGTGTGTGCATACATAAATATATGCACACACGCACACACACACATGCATACTTATATATACCCAATCATCAGTGAAAGAACAATAAATAACCCTCAAAACACATTAATGTAAACTACTTAATGCGAAACTATTCAATGAGTATTAGGAAAACATTTATTAATGTGTCTTAATCTATTCTAATTCAAATATTTGTTCATTTATTTATTATTCATTTATTTATTTATGATTTATTTATTCATTTATATATATATATATATATATATATTTCTTTATTTTTTTGTTCGGATTGACGTAAGCATGGATATAAAACTTAAGTTTGTATTCTCTCTCTCTCTCTCTCTCTCTCTCTCTCTCTCTCTCTCTCTCTCTCTCTCTCTCTCTCTCTCTTTCTCTCTCTCTCTCTCTCTCTCTCTCTCTCTCTCTCTCTCTCTCTCTCATTATTGAAGTCTGCAGCAATATTAAGATTAAGCAGAATAATCGTAACATTAAATTTTGTACACCTAATAAACAAACCCAGTCGTGTGACCCTTATAAGCAAAACACTCTTGGATGTTCTTATTCGTAATTGTAAAGAAAAAAGTTTTATATTTTGAGGTAATGGACTGTCATATTTCTGATCATGGATTAATATCAGTTGTAATAAATATAAAGAAAACTGAAAGAAAGCTTTCAAGAAAAACTTAAAATTATAAAATATTATTATCAAGAAACGATATGTTATAATTTACTGAACTATATACCACAGCTAAATCTTATTTTTAATAAAGACGACGTCAATAAATGAGTAAAAATATTGAGCCATTCCTTGTCATCCAACTTAATTTCTTGTGGCCCAGGAATTAAAAACTGAAATGATAACTCTATTATATTCGAAACTAACGAAGTTTATCCTCTTGATTCTATCAACATATTGTTAATCCATATATCCTCTAACTTGTCTTGGAGGAATCACATTATCTACAGTTCTAAATATGCATCCAAAAAATTGGGGGTTCTGTTTCATTTTCATACTTACTTTAACTCTTTACAGTTACTTAAAATCTATATAGGTCTTATCTGTCCCTGCATAGAATACTACTCACACATCTGGGATGCTTCTTTTTAAACTTATCTCCTTAACAGGGTTGACTCTAAGACAGTCAGACTCATTAAGAACCCTTCTCTTACTTGTAATCTTGAGTCTTTTTCTCTTCGCCGTAAGGATTACCGCCTTCTCTTTTCTATCGGCACTATTTCCATCGCTGTTCTGATGAATTCACGAGTTGCATTCCTCCCCCACTGCCGAGGCCATGTAACACTCGCCAAGCGGCCTCGTCTCACAGGTACTGTGTGGAGATTTGTAGCTCACGGATTGGTCGGTGCAGCGACTACTTCTTCCCATCTACCTCCAGACTCTGGAACTCTCTTCCTCCTTCTGTCTTTCCTTATTCTTATAACCTATCTTCCTTCAAAAAGCGGATCTATCGTCATCTCAGGGCCTAATCCTGCCATATCTCTAGGTCCTCAGTATTCTGACTATTTTTTCAGTCGGATTTTTACCCCTGTGTATCATTACCTCATCTCCGCCTTGTCCATAACCTTTTTCTTTTCCTTCGTCTTAATGTTTTATATTTGTGCCCGTGCCTTTATTGATGAGGGCAGTTTTTTTTGCCTGTCCCGGTGTCACACTCAAAAGAAATAAAAATAAAATTGCTGTAACGGCCCAATATATGCCAGTAGTCATTAACTCCTCTCTTGTTACAGGTGTAATTTCTGGTGTTTGGAATTGTGCTGAAGTTTGTCCTTTATATATAGGTGGCAATGCTGAAGATCCCTCAGATAATCGTCTCATTTTTTTGCTTCCTTTTTTATCTAAGGTAATGGAAAAAAATGGTCTAAGACCAATTAAACGAATATATATGATTTTTTTTTTTCAAAAAACACAACATGATTTTATAAAATGTCTCTCTACTCAGACAGCCTTGTCTCGAGCTGCTGAATAGATATATAGTAACATTGATAAGAATAAAGTATCTTTTTTGGCTCTCTTTCACCTACCTAAGGCTTTTAATATTGTATCTCACTTTCTTCTACTTCAGAAAATGATATTGCATGACATAGATGACTTTTAGTTCTCCAACTATATGTTGAACCGTTATCAAGCAGTCAAAATAGATTAATACACATCCCCAAAAGAATCAGTAGAATTTGGGGTAACACAAGTCTCTGTACTTGGTCCTCTTCTTTTCAATTTGTTTACAAATGATCTAAATAGTGTAGCAGTGGATGGAATTATGGTGCAGTTTGCATATGATGCACAACTCCTTCACTCGAGACCATTTGCGAAATTCTATTCTCTTGTTCATCAGATGCAATCATCCATGTTGCGAGTAAGAAATTATTGTAATATAAATGGCTTAAAACTAAACCCTAGTAAGACTCAGTTCATATTTTTTTGGGTCAAGACGAAACAATGATCCTATGCCAGATGAATTAACAATTACAGATGGAACAACAAGTATGAAACCCTCTAAATATATAAAAACTCTGGCCCTGATTATGGACTCTTATTTAAAATTTGATAAACATGTGGAAACTATGTGTGCTAAAGCAAATGGACAATTATTCTTTTTGAATTGCGTTAAAGATAATTTTGATCAAGAAAATAAAGAAGTTATAGTTGAATCCTTGATATTAAGCATATTTTCCTATTATGCAGTTCTTTGGAGATCATGTAACAAACTGTAATAAATAATGTGCAAAAACTTCAAAATTTTGCTGCCAAAGTGGCTGATGGTAACGGAAGAAAGTATGAAAGAGCTTCGCCATAATTCAAGAATATGAATCGGTCTAAGGTAAATGAACAATTAAATGACGAACTCTTAT
>JAXCGZ010011585.1:65000-70000 GCA_037179515.1 Halocaridina rubra | reverse complement strand
GTGATGGTAAGTCCAATTCCCTCAGCCTCTCATTATAACTGAGATTGCGTATTTCTGGCACCAGTTTCGTGGCATGTCTTTGAACTTTTTCAAGCTTAGCTATGTGCTTTTTCAAGTGCCGATTCCAAAAGGGGGCTGCATATTCGAGTTTTGGCCTCACATAGCTTACATAAATATTTCTGAACATTTCCTTGTCCATGTGCCTGAAGGCTACCCTTACATTTGATAAGAATGCATATGCTGCCCTTACTATGCCATTTATATGTATTTTTGGAGACAAATCTGCCAGTATGTTTACTCCTAGATCTCTCTCATTTTCTGTCTCTTGAAGTTGTACTCCAGTCACCGAGTAGTCAAGCTTGGGCCTTCTTGCACTTGTACCCATTCTCATTACCTTACATTTTGAAGTATTGAATTTCATTAGCCACTTTTCTGACCACTCATGCAGATTATTTAGATCCTCCTGAAGTTCTCTACCATTGTTCTCGTTTTTTACTTTCTTCACAATCTTTGCATCATCTGCAAACATATTCATGAATGAATTTACACACTCTGGTAGGTCATTTACATATACAAGGAACAAAAGTGGCCCTAAAACTGAACCCTGTGGAACTCCACTACTAACTCTTCTCCATTCAGACACTGAGTGTCTTACTCTAACCCTCTGTTCCCTTCCTTCTAAGTAAGTTTTTATCCATTCCAAAACATTTCCACCTATTCTAGCCATTGATTGCAGCTTCCTAATAAGTCTCCCATGTTGAACAGTGTCAAACGCTTTCTGGAAGTCTAGGAATATGCAATCTGCCCAGCCCTCTCTTTCCTGTAAGATTCGGCTTACCTCATCATAAAATTCTAATAAGTTTGTTACTGTTGATCTACCTTCTCTGAAGCCATGTTGCCTCACTGACAAAAAGTTGAAGGATTCCAAGTGAAGAGAGATATGTTTCCTTAGTGTGTGTTTGTGTGTGTGTGTGTGTGTGTGTGTGTGTATGAGTGTGTGTGTGTCTATCTTAACTTTTTACCTATTTATTTATATATTTCAGTATATTTATTTATTAGTTATTCTATTTAGTTTTAGAATATTTTCTCTTTTGCTTATTCATATAAGTATTTTTAGTATATTTCAATTATTCATATTACTTATGCATATTAGTATAGTTATTTATTCATCTTACTTACTTATTGATATTTATTCATTTGTTATGCATTTTTACTATATTTCTGGTACCAATTTTATATGCATGTCATTGTAAATTTTTGTTTGAATTAATTATTCCTATGTATTTTGACATAGTTAATAATTTCACATATTTATTTGTATATTTTTAGGTATGTTTCTTTATATTATTCATTGAGTTATTTTTAATAATGCATATCAAATGATTAGTTCGTGTATTTTTATTGTATTAATAGTTCTAATCTGTTCGTGTTTTTTAGTATATACATTTATTCATATTAATTATGTATTCTTATTCGAGTATTTTTTATATTTATTTAGTCCTATTTATATCATATATTTATATATTTTTTAGATATTTGCATATTAATATATTTATTTATTTTACTTATATATAAAAATATATTTAGATTTTTTTTATGATTGTGACACCAGGACGGACCAAAATATAAAAACAGTCTACCCTCATCGGGCCTGGGCACGAAGAAAATATAAAGAGAAACAGAGATGGGGGGTATTGTTACTTGTCAGATGTGAAGGGATAACAGGACAAGTGTAATGAATATCTAAAAATATTCGGTGTTGATGTAAGCATGGAAAGAGAATCGTAACTGAAGGAAGACTTAACATCGAAATGTCCTGGACAGTCCCATTTAAGTCCAAAAGACTATTCAACTGTAGTAACGCAACGGGCGGTTGTTGCCATGGGCCAACCTACTACATGGTGATGTTTACTGTTGTGCTACACTTGAAAACCTAGTTTGCAAGAGATAGATGCGAATGTTGAATGATTTTTGACATGTTCACCTATACTTTTATTTTATAACTACGTCTCGTATTACTTGAATATTGGAATATCTTCTTACTTTTTTATATTCTATTTTTAAATGTATCACATGTTTTTCATGCTTTCTTCCCTATTTCAGATTTTTATTCCACAGAAAATACCTGATATGTAGGTGGAAGTAAGAGGGAGGTGAGAGGGAGTATGTTTGTGAAGAGAAAGAGGGATGTACTTGCAAGTGAGTGTGGTAGATATAGTGTTTGGAAGACAGGGAGTGGTTCATTAGGTAAGTAGGAAGTTTGGAGTTGAGAGAGGGTGAGGAAGAGAGGGAGTGGCTCCCTTGGAAATTGAAGAGATGAGTAGAGGTGTGTGGCAGAATGGAAGGAAGTATCATCTCAAATAATAGTGGCTAAAATGAGACTAGGATTCGAGGTTTTGGAGTTTGTAAGCGCATATGGCCCTAACAGTGAAAGAAGTGAGGAAGAAAGAGAAGAAGATTGGATGAAATTGAATGAGTTGTGTGTGGATGACTTGGGAATGAATGTGAAGGTGATGAGGGATTTGAATGCTAGAGTAAGGAATGAGCCCGTGGATGGTGTAATTGGGAAGAATGGATTACCTGGTAGGAATGAGAGTGGAGAGAGAATGATAGAAATGTGCACTGAGAGAGAGAGAGAGAGAGAGAGAGAGAGAGAGAGAGAGAGAGAGAGAGAGAGAGAGAGAGAGAGAGAGAGAGAGAGAGAGAGAGAGAGAGAGAGAGAGAGAGAGAGAGAGAGAGAGAGAGAGAGAGAGAGAGAGAGAGAGAGAGTAAATAAATAAATAAATAAATAAATAAATAAATAAATGACTTTATTTCCAATAATTACATTGGTTATTCTCATTACATTACAATATGTGCAGAGTAGAGAATGAATATAGTATAAGTTTCTTACATTACTTATTAAAAAACAAGAAAACAGTTATGTATATCAGAATAAAATCCTAAATCCATCATCTAAAAGTCAAAAAGTATGAAATCACATCCAAAATCCAAAAATCATACTTATATACATAATAAGAAAAGATGTAAAATAAGCGTTACAGAAATAAAATACTAAAAGGTTAGAACATTATAACTCTCTTATGGATAAAAATACAAAGCATCACAAATCTAACTTTAAATATAGTTAAAATGCAAATTACGAGAAAACACATCTTAGAAAATACATCTTAAAAAGTATCTACATAAAGGTATGAGTTAAGAAATATTTCATATGTTAAGCATCAGTAAAAGCATGTCATTCTTTTTTTTAAATATATTTCTTCAGATTACTTTTAAAAGAGTACACAGAAGGCGAGTCTCTAACAGCGATTGGGAGGCTATCCCAAAAATGTGGGCCTCTAGTAGCAATTTCGCTCGACCCCAAATTCGTGTGTGCTCTTTTTACAACCAAATTATTAGACTGTCTAGTAGTCACACCAGTTGCTGAGTTTACTGTATCAAACCCATATAACCATCCAGGCAGATAGCCTCTTACAACCTTAAAAACCAAACTACAGACATTATATTTACATTTATCATTTATTTTTAACCATCAAAGTTCTGATAAAAAGGGGGAGATATGTTCGTATTTTCGAACAGTACCAATAGCAACTCGGGCTGCAAAATTCTGTAATTTCTGGACTTTATTAAGTTGTGTTTTACTCGTAGAGTCCCATATCATAAAACAATAATTTATAATACTTAAAGCCAGAGATTGCACCACAATTATACGTGTCTCAGTTTCAAAGAAATCTCTCACTCTATTTAATTGAATAAGTGTTCTCATAACCTTTCTATATATTTCATCTATATGGGTTTCAAAGGACATAAATCTATCAAAATACACTCTTAGATTTTTTACACTTTTCATTGGTCTGATTATATTCCCATTAAAATTTATACTAACGTCTTCTATCTGCGTTATGTACTGGCGAGATCCAATAAAGATACACTGAGTTTTTTCTCATTCAATAGGAGTCCATTTCTTTGAAAGTACAATTTAGCTCTACTTAATATATATTCAGCTTTTTTAATTAATGTTTCTAGATCGTTGATGTCTCCTTCTATTAAAATTTGCGTATCATCTACATTTTGTACAACAAAGCAGTTTGGTAAATATTTCGTCAAGTCATTAATATATATTGTAAATAAAATTGGACCAAGAATTGATCCTTGAGGAACACCAAATGTAATGTTTCTTGGGGATGATACTGTATTACCAATTTTGACAGACTGATATCGATTAGTTAAATAATCTTGGAACCAGCATGGATCTATATTTAGCAACTGACATTTTTCTATTAGAATGTTCTGATTTACACTATCAAAAGCTTTTGATAGATGTAGAAGTAGAAGCAAAGATATTTTTTTTATTATCAATGTTTTTATATATTTGATCAGATATCTTCAATAGTGCTGTTTGTGTCGATAGCTTTGGTCTAAAGCCATGTTGACTTTCAGAAAGGAGATTATTTATTTCTAGGTATTGTGTCAGTTGATTAGCAACAATCTTTTCTAAGACTTTGGACAAAACTAGAAGCAAGGAAATGGGTCTATAATTAGTAATCTCCTCTTCATCTCCTCCTTTGAAAGCAGGAATAGCATAATGGGTTTTCCATAATTCTTGATAAGAGTATTTAACAACAGATGTGTTAGCAATAACACAAAGATAGTACGCTATAATAAATAATGCATCTCTTATAAAACGAAGAGAGATGCCATCAGACCCACATGCTCTGGATTCTTTTAAACTTTTTATTGTCAATATCACTGTCTCACAATCGACTGGAGAGAGAGAGAGAGAGAGAGAGAGAGAGAGAGAGAGAGAGAGAGAGAGAGAGAGAGAGAGAGAGAGAGAGAGAGAGAGAGAGAGAGAGAGAGAGAGAGAGAGAGAGAATGTTGATTGAGTCAGAGTAGGTGTTGGAAGGGTAGCTGACATAGCATTACTGAATTATGTTGTGGAGGACAGGAGGGTGACTGGAAGAGCATTATTGAGTGTGAATGTACTGAGAGGAGCT
>JAXCGZ010011585.1:55000-60000 GCA_037179515.1 Halocaridina rubra | reverse complement strand
CCCCCACAACTTCATCACATGGCAACTCTCCTCACACCCGTCCACCACAAATCACTGAGCTAGCAGGTGCGAGAAATATAATATCAAAAATCTCCTTTTGAAGGGGAGGGGTTAACGAATTAAAATTATATATATATATATATATATATATATATATATATATATATATATATATATATATATATATATATATATATATATATATATATATATATATATTTGTGGTAGCAAAATACAAAAGAGTGGATTCCCAAATCCCTGTCTGTACCCTCACTTTCACAACACGCGGGGATCTCTGAGGGGGTATTTTTGACCCCCCCCCCCCGTCTTTGAGGGAAAATAAATACAAAAATACATATATATTTATAATTACATACGTATGTATGTATATACGTACATATATACAAACATATATATATATATATATATATATATATATATATATATATATATATATATATATATATATATATATATATATATATATATATGTATGTGTGTGTGTGTGAATGTGTGTGTGTGTGTGTTTGTGTGTGTGTTTGAGTGTGTGTGTGTGTATAAATGCATACTTACTTAACATATTTGATGACGGGACTTTCCTAAGCGAGGAGGTAGTTAATGGTAACTCAGTCCACAGTTGTAAGGACAAATAGGAATAGATCATTAAATACTAAAATGGAACCAACCAGGAGACGGGGAATTACGTGCATAGGGCTCTTTCCCGTAAGTACAGCTAGGTAATTACATACATACATACATACATACATACATACATACATACATACATTCATACATACAAACATACATACATACATACATGCATGCATACATACATACATACATACATACATACATACATACATACATACATACATACATACATCATACATACATACATACATACATACATATATACATACACAAAAGCAAAAATAGCCTGTATAAGGGTAAGGCAAAACCACAGCAAAAATATTCACTCTTTACGGGAGGAAAAAAATTGCAAGGGAAGGTTCACTGTCTCCACCTCGTTTAGTCACCTTTTACGACACCCAGGGGAACACATTTAGCATTCCATCTATGTACTTGAGTTTTAGGTCGAATCCTAATTAGGGTAAATATGATTCCTGATATATATATATATATATATATATATATATATATATATATATATATATATATATATATATATATATATATATATATATATATATATATGGTAAGGAAGCCCATTAGTGAAACCTCACATAGAAAAATTAATGCTATATTTCAGGTCCTAACTGGACCCCTTCTCAAGCACAAGTGTAAAAGGACTCAGTGATCATAAGTATATTATTTAAAAAAGAAAAAATAATTATATGAAATCAATAATTCTGGTTTTTTGCTATATGAATTACTCATATTCTTCTTGAATTCATACATAATCGTCATATCTGCAAGAATAATAATAATAATGATAATAATAATAATAATAATAATAATAATAATAATAATAATAATAATAATAATAATATAATAATAATAATAATAATAATAATAATAATAATAATAATGATAATAATAATTTTAATAATAATAATAATAATAATAATAATAATAATAATAATAATAATAATAATAATAATAATAATAATAATAATAATAATAATGCTATTGCTACTACTACTACCACCGCCATTACTATTACTACTGCTTCACAGCAACTACTACTATTATTGCTATGACTATTACACTGCTGCTGCTACTACTACTACTCCCAATACTGTTAATACTACTACTGCACTGCTACTACTACTATTATTATTACTACTACTTACTACTGCTGCTGCTACTACTACCACTACTAATAATAATAATAATAATAATAATAACAATAATAATAATAATAATAATAATAATAATAATAATAATAATAATAATAATAATAATAATAATAATAATAATAATAATAATAATAATAATAATAATAATATTAATAATAATGATAATAATAATAATAATAATAATAATAATAATATAATGATGATGATAATAATAATAATAACAATAATGATAATAACAATAATAACGATGATAATAGTAATAATAATAATAATAATAATAATAATAATAATAATAATAATAATAATAATAATAATAATAATAATAATAATAATAATAATAAATAAATATAATAATAATTATAAAAATAATGAAATTAATTGCCGAAATCTCATTTTGTAATGCTTATCTAATTCCTTATTTGCTTGGGCAAAATATACTTTCTATCTATATACAGATAGAATGATAAATAGATGGACAAATGGATCATAGAGAGATAGGTGGATAGATAGATGGATTTTTTTTTTTTTTTTTTAAGGATCAGCATGATTTCAACGGTGTCGGCAGGATGCATTTGCTGACGCCAACCCTCCCCATCTATCCGGTCTTGGGACCGGCACTGCTTTTGCAGAGGCTGGCTTAAAATCATTCTGCCATTAGCATCCGATCATGATTTTTAAAATGACAAATGAAAATCCTAATAAACCAATGGAAAATTATATTAATTTTTCCCTAAAGAAAATGTACATCCTATTTATATCAACAACAAAAAAAAGATAATATTTAGCTCCTTTTTTCCATACTACATCCTTTCCTATTAAACCAACGGAAAATGATACTGATTGTTTTTCCCCTAAAATAAAATGTACATCCTATTTATATCAACAAAACAAAGATAATATATAGCTCCTTTTTTTTAAATGCTGCGTCCTCTCCTAAGAAACCAACGGAAAATTATGTTAATTTTTTTCCCAAAGTAAAATGGACATCCTCAATGTATCAAGAAAGCAGAGATAATATTTGACTCCTTTTTTTTTTTATTTCATTCGTTGGGGGTGTGAAAGTGAACGTTAAATTAAGATGAAATAGTTAATATATTAATATAGCAAGTACACTGAGGATGACCTGATGGAGTCTGCAGTGCCACCCTAAGTAGCATTCTATATTCCTTGGTAAAAAAGATAAATTTTAAGTGCTATCAGGGCTCTGGTATAATAATAATAATAATGATAATAATAATAATAATAATAATAATAATAATAATAATAATAATAATAATAATAATAATAATAATAATAATAATGCTAATAATAATAATAATAATAATAATAATAATAATAATAATAATAATAATAATAATAATAATAATAATAATAATAATAATAATAATAATAATAATAATAATAATAACAATAACAATAATAACAATAATAATAATAATAATTTAAAGAAGGAGAAGAAGAAGAAGAAGAAGAAGTAGGAAAAGAAGAAGCAGCAAGAAGACAAGGAAAAGGGAAAATTAAAATTAATGATGTCTCTTTCCTGTGACTCTGTAAAATATCCATAAAAATAATTATTACAGCAGTCATGCCAAGCATCATTTTATAGTTACAAACAAACAAAGAAGAGAAGAAAAAGTGAGTAAAAAATAAATAAGGTCGAGATTGACCCTACCACTGGGTATATGAGGTAGATTATAATGAGCCTCAGTAATGACAAATGCATAATGAAAAGTTTACTCTTTGCAACAGATAAACTCACAAAAAAAGGGAGGAAGAGGCGGTGGAGGAGGAGAAGGAGGAGGAAGATGGCAATAATGATAATGATTATAATAATAATAATAATAATAATAATAATAATAATAATAATAATAATAATAATAATAATAATAATAATAATAATAATAATAATAATAATAATAGATAATAATAATAATAATAAAAATAATAATAATGATAATAATAATAATAATAATAATAATAATAATAATAATAATAATAATAATAATAATAAAAATAATAATAATAATAATAATAATAATAATAATAATAATAATAATAATAATAATAATAATAATAATAATAATAATAATAATAATAATAATAATAATAATAATAATAATAATAATAATAATAATAATAATAATAATAATAATAATAATAATAATAATAATAATAATAATAATAATAATAATAATAATAATAATAATAATAATAATAATAATAATAATAATAATAATCTATTATCTATCTACCTTGGCTGTTTTCCCCTTTAATTGGGCGGTAGCCGACATCAAAAAAAGGAAAACAATAAGGGGATTACTTTGCTCTATGGGCAATGACGAGGGAGTTAGCGATCATTCAGTTGGCAATGCTAGAGCGCCACAGCAAAAAATCCTCCCGGTTCTTCCACAACCTGTGTCGCCTCATAATGCCAACTCCCCTACTGCCCCTACCACAGGGCTACCTCTGTAAGATACATCCCTGTGGTAACAGCAGAAGCCCATCAGAGCTGCGTCACAATCGCTTGCCACTCATTCCTATTCCTAGCACGCTCGCTTGCTTCCCTCACATCCATCCTCCTATCATTCAGGGCTCCTCTTACTCCATCCATCCACCCAAACCTAGGCCTCCCTCTAGCATTTCTCCCATCAACTCTCGCATTCCTTACCTTTTTCAGCAGTCTTTCATCATCCATCCTTTCCACGTGGCCAAACCATCTCAGAACATTCATATCTACTCTGCCTGCAATTTCTCTCCACACACCCGTTCTTGCTCACACCACTTCATTCCTAACCCTATCCAACCGAGATACACCGATCATACTCCTCAGGCATTTCATCTCAAACACATTTAGTTTCCGTCACTCACTTACTTTCATACCACATAACTATGATACATACATCACAGTTGGCACAACCACTTTCTCGTACAAAACTTTCTCAACATTCATTTCCAACCCTCTATGCACCCAGCACTTTACATCCTTCATTCACTCTGTGACACACATCTGCTTCCACTCCACCATTTGCAGCTATAACCGAGCCTAAATACTTAAACTGATCAACTTCCTCAAGTGTCTCTCCATTCAACATAACATTCAATCCAGCACCATCCTCATTTCTTGTACACCTCATAACCTTACACTTTCCCACATTCACTCGAAACTTCCTTCTCTCACAC
>JAXCGZ010011585.1:42500-47500 GCA_037179515.1 Halocaridina rubra | reverse complement strand
TCCTATTTGGGTTTGTTTGCTGCCATCCTTTCCTCATGAAATGCGTTGAGAGCTTTCATGGTCAAGTCGTCTGCACTCAGCACCCAACGTCGCTTTCCAGTTAAGTTGCATATGCACCTTCTGTCGCCATATCCTGGTATCCAAGTGGAGACTCTGAAGCGACGTTTTATATATTTCATGAGGCGCTGCTGGTCTCTGCTTAAGACTTGTCTCTCTACCGGCGTCAGATAGAACTGGTATACATCATCCTCTAACTGTAACAATCCCTTTGGCAAGTCATTTGAGCTTGGCTGCCACTTTTTCCCTTCCTCCTGCACCGTCTCCTTATCGGTGACAGTTGCAGTGCTCTTCAATCCTTCATCCTCAGTCCGAGCTCCGGCTTCATCCGTATCGTTGCCATTCATGCACAGCTCTTCCTCATATTCAACCTCTTCTGCCCAGGTTAAAACCTTTGGACTAGAGGTTTCTAACGGTTCTTTTCCTTCTCTGTCACGATCAGCTCTTTCAGTCTTTATTTCTAAGTCTCCTTCTATTCCAGTTCCATACTGCTTTTCCGTGACAGTTGCAGTGTTCTTCAGTTCTATATCATCAATCAGAGGTCCTGCTTCATTGGAGCTTGGTTGGGACTTTCCCCCTTCCTCTAGCAATGTCTCATTTTCAGTGACAGTTGCAGGGATCTCCAATTCTATATCATCAATCCGAGGACCTACTTCATTGGAGCTTGGCTGGGACTTTCCCCCTTCTTCTAGCACTGTCTCTTTTTCAGTGACAGCTGCAGGGCTCTCCAATTCTATGTCATCAATCCGAGGACCTACTTCATTGGAGCTTGGTTGGGACTTTCCCCCTTCTTCTAGCACTGTCTCTTTTTCAGTGACAGCTGCAGGGCTCTCCAATTCTATGTCATCAATCCGAGGCCCTACTTCATTGGAGCTTGGTTGGGACTTTCCCCCTTCTTCTAGCACTGCCTCTTTTTCAGTGACAGCTGCAGGGCTCTCCAATTCTATGTCATCAATCCGAGGACTTACTTCATTGGAGCTTGGTTGGGACTTTCCCCCTTCTTCTAGCACTGTCTCTTTTTCAGTGACAGCTGCAGGGCTCTCCAATTCTATGTCATCAATCCGAGGTCCTACTTCATTGGAGCTTGGTTGGGACTTTTCCCCTTCCTCTTGCACTGTGTCTTTTTCAGTGACAGTTGCAGGGCTCTCCAATTCCATATCTTCAATCTGAGGCCCTACTTCATTGGAGCTTGTCTGGGATTTCCCCCCTTCCTCTTGCATTACGTCCTTTTCGGTGACAGTTGCAGGGCTCTCCAATTCTGTATCTTCAATCCGAGGTTCAGCTTCATTGGAGTTTGTCTGTGACTTTACCCCTTCCTCTAGCATTGTCTCATTTTCAGTGACGGTTGTAGGGCTCTCCAATTCTGTATCTATGATCTGAGGACCTTCTTCTAAGGGCACTTCACTCTCGCCTAGAGTTGAACTTGCATTATCAAGATCACTTCCTTTATCCTTGTTGACGAAGTTCTTTTCCTCGCCGGATGCAAGACTCTCCCTTTGCTTTCCGGTTCCTTTACTATCACCTGCATTCCAGCACGTGAAGACAGACTCCAGAAAGATGCATAGCAGAGTGAGCGATGTTGTAAAGATCACTCTCCAGTGGCTGTAACCGAAGTTATCTTCTGGAATCGTGATCTTGCGTCCCCAGAAAGAGCCCTTGAAGCTCAAGCTCTGCTTCCGGAAATCTGAGAACTGTTCTTGGGCCTTCAGAAGGGCGTCCTTTTCCTCGAAGAATCTTGAGAGTGGTGGTAGATATATCTTGTAGTGTAGAGCTTGATGATTCTTTATATTGGGAATAGATGGCAAGTAATGCCCTACCCAAGGGTGGATACTTCGTTATATTGCTACTCGGGTATGTTTGTGATATTCCTCGAGTGCGACTTCATCAAGCTCTACACTACAAGATATATCTACCACCACTCTCAAGATTCTTCGAGGAAAAGGACGCCCTTCTGAAGGCCCAAGAACAGTTCTCAGATTTCCGGAAGCAGAACTTGAGCTTCAAGGGCTCTTTCTGGGGATGCAAGATCACGATTCCAGAAGATAACTTCGGTTACAGCCACTGGAGAGTGATCTTTGCAACATCGCTCACTTTGCTATGCATCTTTCTGGAGTCTGTCTTCACGTGCTGGAATGCAGGTGATAGTAAAGGAACCGGAAAGCAAAGGGAGAGTCTTGCATCCGGCGAGGAAAAGAACTTCGTCAACAAGGATCAAGGAAGTGATCTTGATAATGCAAGTTCAACTCTAGGCGAGAGTGAAGTGCCCTTAGAAGAAGGTCCTCAGATCATAGATACAGAATTGGAGAGCCCTACAACCGTCACTGAAAATGAGACAATGCTAGAGGAAGGGGTAAAGTCACAGACAAACTCCAATGAAGCTGAACCTCGGATTGAAGATACAGAATTGGAGAGCCCTGCAACTGTCACCGAAAAGGACGTAATGCAAGAGGAAGGGGGGAAATCCCAGACAAGCTCCAATGAAGTAGGGCCTCAGATTGAAGATATGGAATTGGAGAGCCCTGCAACTGTCACTGAAAAAGACACAGTGCAAGAGGAAGGGGAAAAGTCCCAACCAAGCTCCAATGAAGTAGGACCTCGGATTGATGACATAGAATTGGAGAGCCCTGCAGCTGTCACTGAAAAAGAGACAGTGCTAGAAGAAGGGGGAAAGTCCCAACCAAGCTCCAATGAAGTAGGTCCTCGGATTGATGACATAGAATTGGAGAGCCCTGCAGCTGTCACTGAAAAAGAGGCAGTGCTAGAAGAAGGGGGAAAGTCCCAACCAAGCTCCAATGAAGTAGGGCCTCGGATTGATGACATAGAATTGGAGAGCCCTGCAGCTGTCACTGAAAAAGAGACAGTGCTAGAAGAAGGGGGAAAGTCCCAACCAAGCTCCAATGAAGTAGGTCCTCGGATTGATGACATAGAATTGGAGAGCCCTGCAGCTGTCACTGAAAAAGAGACAGTGCTAGAAGAAGGGGGAAAGTCCCAGCCAAGCTCCAATGAAGTAGGTTCCTCGGATTGATGATATAGAATTGGAGATCCCTGCAACTGTCACTGAAAATGAGACATTGCTAGAGGAAGGGGGAAAGTCCCAACCAAGCTCCAATGAAGCAGGACCTCTGATTGATGATATAGAACTGAAGAACACTGCAACTGTCACGGAAAAGCAGTATGGAACTGGAATAGAAGGAGACTTAGAAATAAAGACTGAAAGAGCTGATCGTGACAGAGAAGGAAAAGAACCGTTAGAAACCTCTAGACCAAAGGTTTTAACCTGGGCAGAAGAGGTTGAATATGAGGAAGAGCTGTGCATGAATGGCAACGATACGGATGAAGCCGGAGCTCGGACTGAGGATGAAGGATTGAAGAGCACTGCAACTGTCACCGATAAGGAGACGGTGCAGGAGGAAGGGAAAAAGTGGCAGCCAAGCTCAAATGACTTGCCAAAGGGATTGTTACAGTTAGAGGATGATGTATACCAGTTCTATCTGACGCCGGTAGAGAGACAAGTCTTAAGCAGAGACCAGCAGCGCCTCATGAAATATATAAAACGTCGCTTCAGAGTCTCCACTTGGATACCAGGATATGGCGACAGAAGGTGCATATGCAACTTAACTGGAAAGCGACGTTGGGTGCTGAGTGCAGACGACTTGACCATGAAAGCTCTCAACGCATTTCATGAGGAAAGGATGGCAGCAAACAAACCCAAATAGGAACCAGCACAGTATTCTCCATACAAGGTAAGTGATTTTACTACACTTAAATAAGTTTCTTCCACTATTCAAAGGTTGCTTCACCATCTTTCAGGCTTCTTTATGTGATTGTACTTGCGCTGGTGGCATGGTTTTCATTAGCTCAAGCTTTTGAATGGTTGAAACCTGAACATGGCGAATCATCTTTGAACTTTTGGAAATGTGTCTTTAGGATTTATTTTCTTAAATATAATAATAAAAAAAAGGGATTAAGAAAATTATTGCTTTTTACTTTAAAAGGATGTAGTGTTAAAAAAAAGGTGCTTAATGGTATCTTTGTTTTCTTGATATAAATAGGATTTACATTTTATTTTAGGGAAAAAAATCAGTATCATTTTCCGTTGGTTTATTAGGAAAGGATGTAATATTTTACTTAGGGAAAAAAATCAATATAATTTTCCGTTGCTTTCTTAGGAGAGGTTGCAGCATTAAAAAAAATATAAAAAAAACAAATAAATAAAAAAAGGAGCTAAATATTATCTTTGTTTTGTTGATATAAATAGGATGTCCATTTTCTTTAGGGAAAAATAGTTTATTAGAATTTTTATTTGTCTTTTCAAAAATCATGATCGGATGTTAACGGCAGAATGATTTTAAGCCAGCCTCTGCGAAAGTAGTGCCGGTCCCAAGACCGGATAGATGGGGAGGGTTGGCGTCAGAAAATGCATCCTGCCGACACCGTTAAAATCATGACGATTCTTTAAAAAAAAAAAAAAATTAATAAAACATGTGTCCATCTATCTATCCACCTATCTATCTATCTATCATCCATTTATCAATCTACTTATCATTTTATATGTATATAGATATAAAGAATATTTTACCCAAGCAAATAAGGACATAGATAAGCATTACAAGGGGCGATTTCGGCAATTATTTTTATCATTATTAGTGTTGAAGCAGTACAGCAGTAATAGTAGCAGTATTGTTAGTAGTAGTAGTAGCAGTACAGTTGTAGTAGTAGCAGTATTGGGAGTAGTAGTAGTAGTAGTAGTAGTAGTAGTAGTAGTAGTAGTAGTAGTAGTAGTAGTAGTAGTAGTAGTAGTAGTAGTAGTAGTAGTAGTAGTAGTAGTAGTAGTAGTAGTAGTAGTAGTAGTAGTAGTAGTAGTAGTAACAAACAAATAAACAAACATTTATATTCATTTTTATACAATGGCTCTTCGTTTACAAAATTAAGACTAACTCATA
>JAXCGZ010011585.1:15000-22500 GCA_037179515.1 Halocaridina rubra | reverse complement strand
AATTCTCCCATGTGGGACAGTGTCAAACGCTTTCTGGAAGTCTAGGAATATGCAATCTGCCCAGCCCTCTCTTTCCTGCAAGATTCAGCTTACCTCATCATAAAATTCTAATAAGTTTGTTACTGTTGATCTACCTTCTCTGAAGTCATGTTGCCCCACTGACAAAAAGTTGAAGGATTCCAAGTGAAGAGAGATATGTTTCCTTAGTAGTTTCTCCATAACTTTGCAAACTATGCTGGTCAAGGAAACTGGTCTATAGTTCAGAACCGTATCCCTCCTTCCCTTTTTGAAGATAGGTATCACATTTGCTTGTTTCCAGCATCTTGGAATCTCCTCTTCTCCAGTGACTTATTAAATATGATACTTAGTGCCACTGATATTGAGCTTGCGCATTTTTTAAGCACATGAGGGGATATGTCATCAGGACCCGTAGCTTTATGAACATCTAAATCCATCAGCGCTTTGCATACCTCTGTGGTTGTAAGGTTGATGTTCTCTAATACCGGCCCTTGAGCTACTATCTCCGCAATCTGAGGGGGTGGGGTATTTTCTACTGTAAATACTGACTGAAACTCCTTGTTCAATTCTTTGCAGATCTCTTCATCCGTCTCAGTGATGCTTCCATCCTCTCTCTTTAGCCTTAAAACCTGTTATTTTACCTTCAGTTTTCCTCTGATAAAGCTGTGGAAAAGCTTGGGATTTTCTTTAGTCTTCCTGGTGATTTCCTTCTCATAGTCTCTCTCTGCCTCTCTTCGTTTACTTAGGTAGTCATTTCTTGCTCTTTTATAGGTTTGCCAGGCATTTATGTTTTTTCTCCTCCTATACCTTTTCCAGCATTTGTCTCTCCACTCCTTAGCTCTTTTACACTCATTATCGAACCATTTCTCTCTGGCATGAATTACACCTACTTTAGTGAAAGGCATGCAGCAATATACTCTCTTCCCATGTTTCTCACAAAAGATGTCATACATTTCTTGTACAGATTTGTTGTAAAATAAGGTTCTCCAGTCAATAAGTGCAAAAAGCTCATTCATCTTGATGTAATCTCCTTTCGGATAGTTCCTCCTCAAATCCTCAGTGCCTCTACTCTCAGGCAGAATATCTTCAATGATATACTCCATCAACAACACACAGTGGTCACTCTTTCCAATTGGTGGTTCATACTCAATTTTTTCAATATCCAACACATTATCTGTGAATACTAGGCCCTCGTTGGTTCCATTACATGTTGGTGTAGGAAATTCCCTTCTACACAATCTAGGAATCTTGTCCAGAATGAGTCCTCACCACTGTGTGGGTCAAGATTTAGCCAATCTATCTCTTTATGATTAAAATCTCCCATAATCAAAATCCTACATTTTCTCTCGCATGCCATGTTAACAACTGAGTTTATGACTTCAATAGTACCTATTTGACTTACCTCATAAACTTCTAGCCTGTTCTGGTTCCTTGGTGGGTTATATACAACAGTTATTATAATGCTCTCTGACCCAGTATATATGCAAGCAACAAGAAATTCCCTGAACTCACTTTCTATAGCCAAGTTTATTTCTTCAACTTGAATCCTTTCACTTATGAGCAGTGCTATCCCTCCACCAGTCCTCTCAGATCTTTCAACTCTTAATATTCTGAAGCCCTTAGGAAAAACTGTGACACTATTTATGTCCTCACTCAACTTAGTCTCTGTAATTGCTACTATATCTGCCTTACTGTTGTGAATCCTATCTTTTAATTCTACTGCCTTACCAGCTAATCCATCAGCATTTGTGTATAACAATCTTAATGAGGCCCCATCCCCTGATCTTCTGTCATTATCTTCTTTATCTCCCCTTTGTCTGGAAGAATTCTGAAATGAACATTTTTCTTCTCTTCTTCATTTCTTTCCTCATTTAACCTTCTTGCCTCTTGCAACAAGTTTTTGATCTTTCCCATCTCATCCTGTGTTCTGTATTGTCTATTGAACAGTTTTTTGAATTCTTGAAAGACTTTTAGACTTTTTTCTCAACAATATATCCCTACATGTTTCCCCTCTCTCAAAGGTTGCTTTTGTTGGTCTCGGCTTTCCTTTCCCTCGAATATTTGCCTAGTTTGTGAATGTTTACAATATCCTCAGGACCATAAACTACTGTGCGTGTGTGTTTGTGTGTGTGTATATATATATATATATATATATATATATATATATATATATATATATATATATATATATATATATATATATATATATATATATATATATATATATATATATATATATATATATATATATATATATATATATATATATATATATATATATATATATATATATATATATATGTGTGTGTGTGTGTGTGTGTGTGTGTGTGTGATTACCTAATTGTGATTACCTAATTGTGTTTACGGGAAAGAGCCCAAAGCTCGTATCTTCCCGTCTCCTGATCGGTTCCATTTTATACTTAGTCATACTTATCATACCTGTCCTTAAAACTATGGATTGAGATAGCATTAACTACCTCCTCGCTTAGCCAATTCCAATTATCAACTACTCTTACACTGAAAAAGTATTTCCTTACATCCTGCAAACAAGTCTTCTTACGAAGCTTCAAACTATGACCTCTAGTTCTAGAGCCAGCCATATCAAAATATCGATCCCTATCCACTCTATCATAACCATGAAGGAATTTAAAGACTGTCACCATATCCCCCCTCACTCTTCTAGCTTCGAGTGATGGTAAGTCTAATTCCCTCAGCCTCTCATCATAACTGAGATTGCGTATTTCTGGCACCAGTTTCGTGGCATGTCTTTGAACTTTTTCAAGCTTAGCTATGTGCTTTTTCAAGTGCGGATTCCAAAAGGGGGCTGCATATTCGAGTTTTGGCCTCACATAGGTTATATAAATATTTCTGAACATTTCCTTGTCCATGTGCCTGAAGGCTACCCTTACATTTGATAAGAATGCATATGCTGCCCTTACTATGCCATTTATATGTATTTCTGGAGACAAATCTGCCAGTATGTTTACTCCTAGATCTCTCTCATTTTCTGTCTCTTGAAGTTGTACTCCAGCCACCGAGTAGTCAAGCTTGGGCCTTCTTGCACTTGTACCCATTCTCATTACCTTACATTTTGAAGTATTGAATTTCATTAGCCACTTTTCTGACCACTCATGCAGATTATTTAGATCCTCCTGAAGTTCTCTACCATTGTTCTCGTTTTTTACTTTCTTCACAATCTTTGCATCATCTGCAAACATATTCATGAATGAATTTACAGACTCTGGTAGGTCATTTACATATACAAGGAACAAAAGTGGCCCTAAAACTGAACCCTGTGGAACTCCACTACTAACTCTTCTCCATTCAGACACTGAGTGTCTTACTCTAACCCTCTGTTCCCTTCCTTCTAAGTAAGTTTTTATCCATTCCAAAAACATTTCCACCTATTCTAGCCATTGATTGCAGCTTCCTAATAAGTCTCCCATGTGGAACAGTGTCAAACGCTTTCTGGAAGTCTAGGAATATGCAATCTGCCCAGCCCTCTCTTTCCTGTAAGATTTGGCTTACCTCATCATAAAATTCTAATAAGTTTGTTACTGTTGATCTACCTTCTCTGAAGCCATGTTGCCTCACTGACAAAAAGTTGAAGGATTCCAAGTGAAGAGAGATATGTTTCCTTAGTAGTTTCTCCATAACTTTGCAAACTATGCTGGTCAAGGAAACTGGTCTATAGTTCAGAACCGTATCCCTCCTTCCCTTTTTGAAGATAGGTATCACATTTGCTTGTTTCCAGCATAGTGGAATCTCCCCCGACTCCAGTGACTCCTTAAATATGATACTTAGTGCCACTGATATTGTGTTTGCGCATTTTTTAAGCACATGAGGGGATATGTCATCGGGACCTGTATCTTTATGAACATCTAAATCCATCAGCGCTTTGCATACCTCTGTGGCTGTAAGGTTGATGTTCTCTAATACCGGCCCTTGAGCTTCTATCACTGCAATCTGAGGGGGTGGGGCATTTTCTACTGTAAATACTGACTGAAACTCCTTGTTCAATTCTTTGCAGATCTCTTCATCTGTCTCAGTGATTGTGTGTGTGTGTGTGTGTGTGTGTGTGTGTGAGTGTATATATATATATATATATATATATATATATATATATATATATATATATATATATATATATATATATATATATATATATATATATATATATATATATATATATATATACACATATATATTTCTATATATATATATATATATATATATATATATATATATATATATATATATATATATATATATATATATATATATATATATATATATATATATATATATATATATATATATATATATATATATATATATATATATATATATATATATATATATATATATATATATATATATATATATATGTAAGCACACATACACAAGGAGACGAGTATATAAGGGTGGGTACTGGCTAAGGGAGATGTTGAGCGTCCTCTGCCTCCCAAAGTTCAGCATTTTTCTTTCTTTCTAATTTCTTCTATTTTCTGTGACGGAAATTCAAGAATCCCGCCTCCGCGTATCCCTGAACACCGTAAAAGTGGACTAAATGGGGCGGAGCAAAGGAATTAGAAATCTCCCTCATCGTATCTTCTTCTTCCCACAAAAGTCAAGGTGTAGAAGAAAGATGTTTTGGATTGAAAACTCTTGAGAACGCTAGATTGGGTGTGTGTTTTCAACCTCTCCTTTACAGAGAGGAATATCATCGTCAAAGAAAACTCCCCTTATCGAGCCCGGGCACCATGAAAACATTTATTAAAAAAAAAGTAGCAGCTTAGGAACATAGCAGAAATAAGAGACTGATAAACAATAGAAGAAATAGATATGCTGAAAGTATCGTCAAATTAATGGAGACTTAGTATAATGATGAAGAGAAACAAGGAAAAGAGAAGTAAAAGGGGAGTGTTGTGACTTGTCAGATGTGGAGGGATAATAAGACCTGTGTAACGAATAAGTCAGAATATTCGGTGTTGATGTAGGCATAGAAAAAGAACCGTAACTGAAAGAAAGACTCTTAACATTGAACTGTCTTGGCCAGTCCTTTTTAAGTCCATAAGACCTTCATCTGTAGTATCGCAATGGGCAGTCGTTGCCATGGCCCAACCTACTACATAAAAATAAAGACTAACATCGAAATTATATATATATATATATATATATATATATATATATATATATATATATATATATATATATATATATATATATATATATATATATATATATATATCATTTTTTACCCTGACCGGGACTCGAACCTAGGACTTATGATTACTAAGTCAAGGCGCTACCACTACACCACAGAAGGTTAAAAGGAATCCAACCTTATAGCTTATATCTGCTATACTTAGGAATGAACGCATTCTAACTGAATGCCACTATGTTCATATTACAGATTCCCCAACCTCACTCGTGGCTTCCTTATAGCATTTAATTCAAGTCCCAATCTCATTCGGGCCATGAAATTATCAAATAAGCACATTACATATGTGAAAACTTGAATCATTTTTTACCCCGACCGGGACTCGAACCTAGGACTTATGATTACTAAGTCAAGTGAGGTTTGGGAATCTGTAATATGAACATAGTGGCATTCAGTTAGAATGCGTTCATTCCTAAGTATCGCAGATATAAGCTATAAGGTTGGATTCCTTTTAACCTTCTGTGGTGTAGTGGTAGCGCCTTGACTTAGTAATCATAAGTCCTAGGTTCGAGTCCCGGTCGGGGTAAAAAATGATTCAAGTTTTCACATATGTAATGTGCTTAATAGGTTATTTCATGGCCTGAATGAGATTGGGAATTGAATTAAATGCTAAAATGAAGCCACGAGTGAGGTTGGGGAATCTGTAATATGAACATAGTGGCATTCAGTTAGAATGCGTTCATTCCTAAGTATAGCAGATATAAGCTATAAGGTTGGATTCCTTTTAACCTTCTGTGGTGTAGTGGTAGCGCCTTGACTTAGTAATCATAAGTCCTAGGTTCGAGTCCCGGTCGGGGTAAAAAATGATTCAAGTTTTCACATATGTAATGTGCTTAATAGGTTATTTCATGGCCTGAATGAGATTGGGAATTGAATTAAATGCTAAAATGAAGCCACGAGTGAGGTTGGGGAATCTGTAATATGAACATAGTGGCATTCAGTTAGAATGCGTTCATTCCTAAGTATAGCAGATATAAGCTATAAGGTTGGATTCCTTTTAACCTTCTGTGGTGTAGTGGTAGCGCCTTGACTTAGTAATCATAAGTCCTAGGTTCGAGTCCCGGTCGGGGTAAAAAATTATTCAAGTTTTCACATATGTAATGTGCTTAATAGGTTATATATATATATATATATATATATATATATATATATATATATATATATATATATATATATATATATATATATATATATATATATATATATATATATATATATATATATATATATATGTATATATATATATGTATATATATATATATATATATATATATATATATATATATATATATATATATATATATATATATATATATATATATATATATATATATCAGGCATTTTCTGTAGAATAAAAATCTGAAATAGGGAACAAAGCTTGAAAAATATGTGATACATTTAAAATTAGAATATAAAAAAGTAAGAAGATATTCCAATATTTAAGGAATACGAGACGTAGTTATAACATAAAAGCATAATTGGCAACTCCCTGGCATTGGGTCCCTGTCAGTCTGGGTGATCAGTTACGACCGAACCACAAAACCGTGAACATGTTGAAAATCATTCAGCATTCGCATCTATCTCTTGCAAAGTAGGTTTTCCAGTATCGCAAAAAGTAAACATTTGAATATATATAAATAGATAAGTATAGTAAATAAACATACTAAAATGCAAATATATAAAATAAATATATAAATATATGAAATAAACAGGAAGAAATAAGATGAAATAAATAAATATAAAAAATACTCGTATAGGAATATATGATAAATATGAATAAATGTATATACTAAAAAACACGAACAAATAAGAACTATAAATACAGTAAAAATACTCGAACTAATCATATGAAATGCATTATTAAAAACACCTTAATGAAAAACATAAAGAAACATACCCAAAAATATACAAATAAATAAGTGAAATTATTAACTATGCTAAAATGCATTGGAATAATTAATTAAAACAAAAATTTGCCATGAAATACATTTACAATTGGTACCAAAAATATAGTAAAAATGCATAATAAATGAATAAATATCAAAAAATAAATAAGATGAATAAATAACTATACTAATATGCATAAGTAATATGAATAATTGAAATATACTAAAAATACTTATATGAATATGCAAAAGAAAAAATATTCTAAAAATAAATAAATAGTATATAAATATACTGAAATACAGATATTAATAGTAAAAAATTAAAACACACACACACACACACACACACACACACACACACACACACACACA
>JAXCGZ010011585.1:0-10000 GCA_037179515.1 Halocaridina rubra | reverse complement strand
ATATATATATATATATATATATATATATATATATATATATATATATATATATATATATATATATATATATATATATATATATATATATATATATATACATATATATATATATATATATATATATATATATATATATATATATATATATACACACACACACACTATTGTTTTGGTAATCTTCTTTTTCATTTCTTTTTATATACGTGGGTTTATGTCTTATTACGTGGCTGTATATACAAATATAACTAAAACGCATGGACGAAAAACATAAATTCCATATAAAAATGCAAATCGGATAAAAAAAATTTATTTTGTCTGTCTATGCACTATATTATTAATAAATATGTATGAATATATTTTAATTTTAACTGATAGAGAGTATAGGATAGCAAAAATCTCTAAATTAGGGCATAATAATCTCACAAAGCTTTAATTGGTAAATTTTAAGGTTTAAAATAGGCGCCATGTCGACTTTAGATCGCAAAGAATTATGGGAGAAGACGAGAGATAAACTTCCGGCGAATCGTAAACTAATCCTATTGCGAAAATATTCCTATGATTCTCGGTAAAGAGTTCATATGATTTAAATATAATTATCTTGTAATTTTTAGTAAATGAAACAGTGAATTCGTATAGCTATTTTTTAATTAAAACGGTCATTAATTGGTGACTTCATTTGTTTAAATATGCGAGCTTAAAATGTATGAAGGAAAGTATTGTCCGGAATATATTATTCTATTTGCTACGTTATGTGTCACCATTAATCCCCCATTCTAATGGGGTCGACACAGGCAGGTTGAACGTAATATGGATTTATATATTTTTTATTACTTTATAATGCGAAAATTTTTCCAAAATAAACAAAACATCTATATTAAAAACAGAGATATTAATATTACTTATGCATTTAATATGTATGTAATGTCGCAATCACTTAAATACATACATACATATACCTTGGCTGTTTCTTAAATATAATCAAGAAATAAAAATGAATAAGAAAAGCAATAACCATTGATATAAGTACTAATAGGACAATGTTGCGCAAATTGGCCCCATTGTTTAGGGAGGGTTGAAGGGGGGAGAACGAGTCTTGGCAACTCTGCCATTTTAGCTTTATTTTCGCTAAATACGCCATAAATAGTATTCTAGAACCAAATTCAACAATCAAATTATTAATTTATTTCTTTTGCATACATTAGCGCATTAATATCCAATAATATTTTTTTTTCCTCTGCATACAGCTATATAGAATTAACCGCAATCCACTTTGTGAGAGGGTGGTGGAGTCAAAGCACACACTCACATGTAGCCAATTTACCCTATTTTCCTCTTCATTAGCTATTTTGCGACAAAGGGTAACGACTTCCTCCCCATTCACACCACGGTGCTTGAGTCGACCACGGGCTAACTGGGTTAGGGTATTCTGCAGTGAGGAGGAGGCCAGCAAACCGTAGTCGGTCTTCTCACCACTTCTCACAACTACCTCCTAATATCAGAGTAGGACAAACCATCTGCGGCGGTTGGGTCTCACTGCAGAGGGTCTTAGCCCTGTTATTCTGTGGATAACCCAAACAGTGGGGTTTGGGATATGTTAATGCTGATAAATTTTATTAATGAAGTTTGGTGTGGTATAGATGCCAATCATATTTACGGCTATCGGCTACATCTCTCTTAACAGAAGAGCTTGCCCACTTGGCCTGTGGATGAACCAAGCAATGTGATGTAGATGGGGATCATGGTGACCCTTTATCGCTAAGAAGGGTGAGTTGGCGTCTACTGAGTGTACGCGCTTTGACTCGGTCACCCACAACAAAAGATCCTTCCTATTTATCTTGTGGATGACCCAAGCAATGTGGTTGAGGTGAGAGATGCGGTATTGCGGATACCGCCATTACATATGTATGTAAGTTTAGTTCAATGTTTACAAGATATCAAGATTACCACAATATCATTTAAGGTATCACAATACGAAAAAGTCATTTAATTTTAAGCAATTTTATGTATAAAAAAAAATGAACAGACCAAAAGTATCACATTAGGTGAAAAAGGCGGCAAATACAGAGTCAGTGTTGCCATAAAACAGAAAACCAAAACAATGTACAGTTCGTTATGACAAAAAGAAGCAAAATTAAGGGATCAGTTTAGAACAAAAAAAAAAAATTATTAATAAATAAAGTGAAAATATATATATCAATTAATAAATAAATTAATATATAAAGAAGACATATGTCATACCACTACAACACTCCAAATAAAGAAAGAAAATACACTATGCCACTACAACACTCCCCTGCCAGTACAGGAGTACAGTAGTTTTTAACACTGATAATAGAAAATATAGATATATAATATATATGTGGAGACAGATACAAAAATACAAATTAATAATATACATAATCAGGGTTACGATTAAATCTAACTCGACGAGATTTCGTAACAACAGATTGAGGTATTTTCTCTTCAATAGCATCTTCATTATCAATATTTTCAGGAATAGATGCACTACTAGGAATTAATGTATCAGAATCCGTGTCATTTGTGGAATTAGAATCAGAAAAATCATTATTTACACTTGGTTCAATCACATCAGAATTGACAGCTCCTGGCACAGAATCATTATTTACAGTAGGTTCTGTCTCATTAGAACTGATAGTTTTTGGTATTGAGGCAGGTTTCAATCTATCTACAGATACAGTAGTTAAATTTCCAGAAAGCTGACGTAGAATAAAATATTTATCACCACGTTCCACAACTTCAAGTGGACCAAAGTAGGGAGCCTCTAAAGGGCGACGTACACGATCCACTCTAACCCAAACATGTGTACATGATTCAAGATCTTTTGGAACATAAGGTTTAACGGAGGATGAATGAAGGTATCCATAAGAGGATTCAGAAAAATCTAATTCACGCATTCGAGATACAAATTCAGAGACAATTTCTTTTTGTTGTGCAAAAGAAGGAATTTCAGTTGTTACCATGATTTTAGGACTAAGTAGCATACTTCCTGTTACCAAAGTAAATGGAGAAACTCCAGACTCTGTGGGGACACATCTTAAACCTAAAAGTACTATTGGTAAAGAAGCAAGCCAATCATCTTTACGTGCCATCAGAGATACTTTCAATACTCTATGTGATCTTTCAACCATGCCATTGGATTGAGGGTGATATGAAGTGGTACGCAGTCTATGAAATCCAATTATAGAGGAAAGTTGCTGAAATAATGCAGATTCAAACTGAGCTCCTCTATCAGTAAAAACATATAGTGGCACTCCAAAACAAGATACCCAACCTTTAATAAAAGCAAAAGCAACAGTGGTAGCAGAAATATCTGTGATGGGGATGGCTTCCAACCATCTAGTAGATCTGTCAATACAGGTAAGAACGTATTGTTCTGGTGCTGTAAAAGACTGGCCAGGGACTTTACTAGGAGGGAGAGGACCAACAATATCTAAATGTACAAATTCAAATCTCCCAAAAGGTGCTGTAAAATTTGTAATAGGAGCACGGGTATGGCGGTGCACTTTAACTTGCTGACAAGAAATACACTCTTTAGTCCAATTTCGAATATCTCGATCCATATTAGGCCAAAAGTACCTAGCTTTGATAAGGCGCAACGTACCTCTGACTCCTGGATGTGAAATGTTATGCATAACTTGAAATACTGATTTACGACAAGCTAAGGGAAGAAATGGTCTTGGATGGGGTGTTGACACGTCACAATATAAGTCATGATTCTGAATTTTGAAAATTTTCAATCTCTCTTTGTAATTAAGAATAGCCTCCTGGCTAGTACAGTGGTAACGCGCTGGCCTCGCATTCGCGAGGTCGACGGATCGCGCCTCGTTCAGGCAAGAGAGCTTAAGCTGTTTACTGGGGAGGTTACTCCTGTGGCTGGGCACCACAGTGGGGGGTTGGGGCCTGTGCCGGTTGGCGACCACCCTAAGGGTCTTCCATGACCCGTTCCACCCATCCGTGGGTGGAGAATCTAAAAAAAAAAAAAATTAAGAATTTCTGTGTCAGTGGATTGGCTCTCAGCTATACTGGTTAAATCATGTAAGTCCACTGAGACAGAAGATACAGGTAATGGTCTGGAAAGACAATCTGCTACAACATTGTCTGCACCCTTGATATGTACAACATCTGATATACACTCGCTAATTAAAGACCAATATCGTTGCTGTCTATCTGACTTGGCTGTATGAGGATTCTTAAATGCAAAAACAAGGGGTTTATGATCAGTAAATAAAACGGTTTCACGTCCTTCAATTACATGTTTAAATTTTAGTACAGCCAGATACGCAGCAAGCAGTTCTTGGTCAAAAGTAGAATAACACCTCTGAGTTTCTGATAATTTCTTTGAAAAGAATTCAATAGGGACAAATTTACCATCCTGAATTTGGTGTAACATAGCTCCAGCTGCCACTTGGGAACAATCAGTCACCAGATGCAGTGGAGAATGACACTTACTAGTGAAATATGCAATGGTGCAAGCATTGTTAAGTGACTCTTAAGCACTTACAAAGGCAGAGTCTGCTTCCAAATTCCATACTAGTTCTTTAGATTTAGGTTGTAATCTAATTAATTCGGTCAAAGGATATGCAACATCAGCAAAATGCGGTACCATTTGTCTATAGTAATTGAGCATTCCTATAAATCTACGTAAGGCAGCAGAATCTGCTGGCTTAGGAAAATCAACAATATCTGTCTGTTTATGAGAACCAGGTTTTAAACCATTAGCAGTGATCAAATATCCTAAATATTCTATTTCATTTTTAAAGAATTCACATTTATCAATAGAAATTGAAAGATTATTAGAGCTTAGGATTTCAAATACTATAGACAAATGTTTCTTGTGCTCTTCTGTATTCTCTGAAAATATCAGAATATCATCCAGGTAAATAAATACAAAATCAAGGTTTCTAAATAAATTGTCCATCAAACGTTGAAAAGTGGCAGGGGCATTCCGGAGACCATAAGGCATATATAAATATTCAAATAGCCCAAAGGGTGTGGTTACTGCTGTCTTTTCAACATCTGAAGGATTCATAGGGATCTGGTGATAGGCTTTTAACATATCAATTTTACTGAATATCTTTTTCTTGTAAAGCTTTAATAACACACTACTAATATGTGGTAAAGGATATTTATCTGGCTTGGTCAAAGTATTAAGTTGCCTAAAATCACCACATACTCTCCACTCTCCTGGCTTAGGTTTAGGAACTAAATGAATGGGTGAAGCCCAAGGTGATTTAGAAGGTTGTACAATTCCTATATCCAACAACTGCTTAAATTCTTCCTTGGCGGCAGAATATTTGTCTGGAGCCAACGGACGACATCTAGCAAATGTCGGAGGAGAACTCCCTGTATCTATATAATGAAAAATATTAGAATTCTTGAAAGAATTATCAGCTGTATAAGGCTTCACACAGGACAAGAGTGAGGGAAAATCTTGGAACAACTGTTGTACAGAATCAGGTAAATAGTTCAAATTATTAATCACATAAGAAACATTATGATTTGCAATATCACCTTTTACAGAACATTGTGTTATATTGTCATGTAAAGTTTTATTCTTACAATCAATAAACAATCCAAACTTGCAAAGAAAATCATTACCTAATAAAGGTGTACATACATCTGCAACAACAAATGTCCAGTTAAATCGACGGCGCAACTGCCGAATATCAAGGTCAAGAATAATTTCACCATAAACTTTTATTGACTCACCAGTAGCCGTAGAAATATTAACTGCTGTTGGCCTTAATAAAATTTCTGAAACATACTTATATGGAATAATGGAGACTGCAGCTCCTGTATCCACAGTGAAGACCATGTCACTACAACCAATTTTGGCTACAACCTGTAGAAGTGGCAGAACAGAAGTGGCCGTAGCTACAATTTTCTCTTCTGTCTGCTTTATTAGTTTTCCGAAGTAGGAAAATTCCGTGCGGGCGACGAGGACCTAGACGATGATGCTGGGGACGGCGCTCTAGAAGAATCCTTCATCTGGATATTTTGAGATTTATTCGGCCATTGGCACCACGGCTTGCACCATTTAGCCCGAGTTCCATAATATAAATGGGCACGACAAACTTTTGGACGTTGATTTTGATGGAACGGTAGCACTCCTAGGCCTACAGGTGGGTTCTTGGATATTGATACATACTGGGATGTACTAGCTTGATGAGAAACTGACGACTGATCAACAACATTGATGGGTTTAGCCCTATTATTATTTTGAGAAAATACCACTAGTTCATCTGCAAGCTTGCCTAAAGCTGGTAAATACATATTTTGCTGAGAGGCTAAAACTGCCGAAATACTACTGGGAACTGCTTGCAAGAATTTATGTTTCACTAGGTCATCTGTTACTCCTAATTCAGAAGCAGTTCTGCAAATTTCTTCTAAATAAACTGAAGGCTTGCCCTGCATTACTGTATTACTTATCAAATCATTGAATAGTTCAGGCTTGGTCTGTTCAAAAAGATTTGTGAGGTATGCTTTAATTATATCATAGTCTCTCCTATTTAAAGTGTCTTGGGGAACACGTTCTACAACAGCAGGGGGCAAGGCAGATAACACATGGAAAAATTTTGTTTCACTGGATTTCACATTAGCTAAGCCAAATTGAGCTTCAAGACTAGAAAACCACCCTGAAACTCAGGTGTCCATGAATGCAGGGGCTTTCACTGCTATGTGCCTGACAGCACTAGACTTATCATCATCAGAATCGGGCAATGTTTATGACAGCTTATCTTGGAGTACAAATACTGAAAGAAACCTAGGCCTTGCCTACCGGTATGATGCTGAAGAAATTTTGTCACTTATGCCTATCTTGTCAATTACAAATATCTTGTCACTCCTATATCTTGTCACTCCTATATCTTGTCACTATTATATTGTCACTCTTATATCTTGTCACTACGGTGGTCACCACTTTTAGTTCAATGTTTACAAGATATCAGGATTACCACAATATCATTTAAGGTATCACAATACGAAAAAGTCATTTAATTTTAAGCAATTTTATGTATAAAAAAATGAACAGACCAAAAGTATCACATTAGGTGAAAAAGGCGGCAAATACAGAGTCAGTGTTGCCATAAAACAGAAAACCAAAACAATGTACAGTTCGTTATGACAAAAAGAAGCAAAATTAAGGGATCAGTTTAGAAAAACAAAAAAATTATTAATAAATAAAGTGCAAATATATATATATATATATATATATATATATATATATATATATATATATATATATATATATATATATATATATATATATATATATATATATATATATATATATATATATATATATATATATATATATATATATATATATATATATATATATATATATATATATATATCAATTAATAAATAAATTAATATATAAAGAAGACATATATCATACCACTACAACACTCCAAATAAAGAAAGAAAATACACTATGCCACTACATAAGTCTGTCTGCATACATGAGACATTTTTCCCCTTATAAGGGGAGTGGTTGAGTCAAGGCAAAATGTTCTGACTCTTTGGGGAGAGAAAATATAGAGGAGGGGATCCCCAGTCTCCTCCCTTCGATCCATCTAGTCTACTTTTACGACACGTAAAGGAACACGGAGGAAGTATTCTAGTTCAATCTCTCAGGGGATTGTATGTAGTAGAGTTGGGTGGGATATGCCTTTTGCAACGGCATGTGGACTTCCACTCAAACTCAGAGCTCAGCAAAGACTGACCCTCCTTGTGGCCAAAACCACCACTGCCCAACATAAATGCCTAGCTGGCACAAATCTCCATCTAGCCCTCAATCGCCAGCCCAACCACCATCCTAGAACCTGGGCAGCCAAGGTCTGCGCTAGCCTGCAAGCACTGCCAGTCAGGGAGAGCATCCTAGCCAAGATACAAGACACACCGCTTCCTGAATACAGATGCCCACCCCCATGGAATGACCAACCACTCGATATAAAGATCGAGCTCCCTGACAACCCCAAAAGCTTGGTAAACCCGCTTGTCCTTAAAAACATATATAAGGACAAAATACAGAGCTGGAGCAGGCCAAACTCTCAAGTCTACTACACTGACGGTTCAGTAAACCAAGATACTGGAGCCTCAGCCGCCGCCTTCATCACTGGAAACCACGTCCTATCCTGGAGACTGTCAAACTCCTGCTCATCGCTCCAGACGGAGCTTGTGGCCATAGCCAACGCCCTTGACTGCTTCATCCAGCAAGAAGCTGACCATGCCCTTATTCTCTCTGATTCTAAAGGCGCCTTACAGGCCATCAAGAAGCCACTCCTCAGAGACAATATTCGCATCATCACGACCATCCTCAGCCACTACCACAGGATAACCAGCCTTGGAAAAGCCATCACTCTTGCCTGGATTCCCAGCCACGTCGGCATCAAGGGAAATGAGGAAGCCGATCAAGCCGCCAAACAAGCCACTCTCAGAGCAGAAATCCAGATATCTCTGTCTCCTGGGATGCAACAGATTAAAAATAAAGCCACCAAGTCACTCCTTAACACCTTAATAACTAAACACAACCTGTGCACAGACATTGGCTCCCCCTCCACCTGGTGGTACAAAGCCACCACTGATCTTCGGTGTATCACCCTGCCGAAGAGCCTTCGACGAAGCACTGAGGTCAATGTGTACCGTCTGAGACTCGGGTACAAGTGCACCTGGCAAATAGTAGAGAATATCATCAAGGAATGCACCTTTTGCCAGGTAGCCTCACCACATCCACTGCTACACTACATCCTGGAATGTGATTCTTTTTCAGAGATTCGACGGAAAACTGGTGCCCCTGCAACATCTAGCGAAGACCCAAATGCCCTTCAGGTTGCTAGCTCCATCATCAGACTAGCAACAAATAACCACATGAACAGTCTATCAAATATTATCAGACAATACCCTCCACCAAGATAGCCATGCAATAACTCTTTCTCTCTCCCCCAAAACAGGAATTCATTTATGTTGTTTGATGCAAACTAATAATTCACAACTGAATATTTATGCTCTCCGTTATCTTTACAGTTTGGCACAATCTCACCTGCGGGCCAATTAGGAAAGTCCGATCATCACCAATAAGAATTCACCCCACCTCCTCACCAACAGGAAAGCCCATTCGCCAGCAAGAGCGAATACCACGTACACTCCGAAGAAAATCTCACCCCACCTGCGGGCCACAAGTGGAAGGTCCGCTCACCCTCAAGGGTGAACATCCAACAAAAAAAAAAAGGCATGTGGACACTATGTTAACGGTCCATATAAATAGCCACTTAGAGGATTTATAGCGGAATTCTTGGTGTTTTGAAAAATATATTGGCATCACTGCACATGACGTAGGAAATGCTAGTTGTTGCTCAGACATTGTAGGGAGCGGACGTGTTGTTTATTTTCTTGATTTCGTGTGACTAATGGTGTCAAACAGGCTTTAAATATTTATTTCAAATATAAATTAGAATAAATTCATGGTAACGAGGCCATTATTTGCGTCGAATTGAAGTTTTTAGTGAGATTATTCGCTTTATAGAAGTAAAATATTTAGGTTTATTTTATGCCAATGGAAATCTGCCACCAAGAGAGGTGAGTATTATGAGTTCGGAAATGCATGACTTAATGGTCATTTTTAATGTTTTTTATTTGATTTTTTCTTCATTTTTGCGTTTTATCTGACAAAATCTAATCATTCTGAGAATTTTATCAAATTCGAAAAATGCGTAAAAATTCGTTTAAGTTGCTTAAATATCGTAAGTGGTATTACGAGGTGGGAAATGCAATAATTTTCATGGTGTTTTTGACGATTATTCACAAATTTTGGGGTTTCAAATTCGGAAATGCTTGAAAATTACTTTAATTATTGCTTAGATACCGTAAGTTTGGCAAAGATTCTCGGCAATTTCTTGAGCAGGTGGTATATGGAGACTTCACGAAACCATCGAAATTTTGCTCTTTCGGTCTATTTATTTATTTATTTATTTTTTTG
>JAXCGZ010011584.1:80000-92500 GCA_037179515.1 Halocaridina rubra | reverse complement strand
TGAATACCTATTTGTTCATATATCGGTTAGCTGTAAGATTTGGTTCTCCTTTTAACCTTCTGTGGTGTAGTTAGTAGCGCCTGGCACCGTAATTATGTGTCTTAGGTTCAAGTCCTTGTCAGAGGTAAAATATGATTCATATTTTCGCATATCATAATGAGTTTATTTGATTATTACTGATGCCTATATAGCATGGGATTTGAATTAAATGATAAAACCATATAACGACTGGGCTTGGGGTGAAGCTATAATGTGTAGAAAAAGGCATTAAGAAAGACTGCGTTCATTCCTAGTGTAGCAGTTAGCTGTAAGGTTTGCTTCTTCTTTTAATATTCAGTGCCGTAGTTGGTAGTGCTTTGGCACAATAACTATGTGTCTTAGGCTCGATTCCCAGTCAGGGGTAAAATATAATTAATGCTTTCACATTTATTAATGTGCTTATTTGATTATATATATATATATATATATATATATATATATATATATATATATATATATATATATATATATATATATATATATATATGTATATATATATATATATATATATATATATATATATATATATATATATATATATATATATATATATATATATATTATCATCTTTATAGAAATCTATTTTAATTACATTTCATAGGATATATATATATATATATATATATATATATATATATATATATATATATATATATATATATATATATATATATATATATATATATATATATATATATATATATATAAGCTTAGCAAACCATAAAAAGCAATTATATAAAATACTTTGTGTCCGTGTGTGTGTGTGTGTGTGTGTGTGTGTAATTACATACAGTCTATTCCTTGGAGAAGAAGAAATTTAACGCGATTAAAAAAAAAATTGCCAAAATCCCCTTTATAATGATCTATATATTACTTCATTAACGTAGGGGTAAAATAAAAAACACAAAATCTAATGAAAGGGTATTCATTAATATACAATTTAATTAATTAATTAATTTTTCATTTAAATGAATTAATTAATTAATTTACCTATTAATTAATTAGCTTAGTACTTAAATATTTCTTACTTAAAGCAGGTTTCAGGGCAGATAACAACAAATATGTTTGCGTAATCGTGCGATCTATAAGCGTATATATTGTGGCTTCTCGAAATAAGTACAGAGATTGGCTGCAAGCACATCAACTTGCCAAGCTGATGGCGTAAAAAATAAAAATATGAAATAGGATTTCAATACATCCCCTCCTTCTCAAGTGCCATAATGGTGGTGGGTAGGGGTATCCCTCTTTGCATCGTATCGGAGTAGAGAGGAGGGGCATCATCATCCATGCATCTATCTGTCAATGGGGGGGATAGCATTTCGATTTCTCCAGGGATGGATGCGGGACGCCCTTCTTTATGTGTGAGCGCTGTTTCGTTGCTACTCAATAGAGTGATTATTAATCTTCTGCATATATACAGATACCAGGCCGGCGTATGATGAAGGAAACCCTCCGTTGAAAGCTACTTCGAATGCAAAAAAAAAAAAATAATAATAATAAATAAATAAAAAAAAAGTCGTGGAAACAAAACAAGAAACCTAGATAGGCCAAGCCAGCAATTGGCAGATCATACTATTGCTCGGCAAATGCAAGCAAATGACGATCCATGAACACTGGAGATAAGCCTAGCCAGCAACTGGCAGATAATACTATTGCTCGGGAAATGCAACACCAAATGACGATCCATGAACACTGGAGCGACAGATTGTCAGATTACCTTCACCCAGGCGTACACTGAGAAAGAAAAAGCAATGCTTTCCCTCACCCTCATCCCACTCCTTAAGAGCAATTAAATAACCAAAATCACATACAATTAGAATGCTTTTGATAAACAAAGTTCATCGTTTCTTGTATTCGCCTCTCTTCTCTTCTATGGCAACAACATTCCTTTTTTGACAAGCACATGCAATATGGCCTCTTTTTCATTTCTTTTAGCCTCTTAGGATAAGACTTTAAGAGCATAAAAAAGAGGGTTTTGCTTCTTCAGTTAGTTTTTTTATTTATTTATTTATTTTTATCATATTCTAGTGACGCTTTGGAAATCTAATTTAAAAAAAAAATCATTGGAGTTAAATTTTTCTGAAATGATTTATATACCTCTTCCATTAATAATTAGAAAAAAAAACTTTAATGTATTTATATTCTGCAAATTTTTCTAACATATGAGGAATAATGGTTTATTTTTATTGTTGTTTATTCAGACAGAGGGTCGCCGCAGGCCTTATTTACAATGCTAATTTCCACAAAACCAATACAAGGTAGTGATTATAAAACCTAAATAAGCCAGGAAAAGCTTATAGCCTAAAATTTCTTTCTCATAATCTTCATCTTAAAATAGAAAACAGTCTGGGATTATATATCTGTCTATCTATCTATCTATCTATCTATCTGTCTATCTATCTATCTATCTATCTATCTATCTATATATATATATATATATATATATATATATATATATATATATATATATATATATATATATATATATATATATATATATATATATATATATATATATTACGTTCATATACTGTGCATACAAAGAGATCTGTTTGTGAATCAAATTAAACCTTTGCCAAAGCAGTCATTACTTGGATATTGTCTGGTCCTGAAGTTCAACAGAAGTGTTGTATGATAACAAACACTTGTGGTTCAGACCATAAAGAAACCTCTATGCACAAAGGTATTTCAGATAATATTTTAGAACCCACTATGCAGTATGGTGCTTTAAAATGTGTAGAACCTTGCACTACAAACAATATATGAATATAATGGAGCTGAAAGGTAAACAGTGTTTCAGAAACTATTGGACCCTGCATGTACAGTGATATCTCAGAATACATTCCAACATACACAATATCATTTTTATATATGTAGGACCTAGTGTAAAGAACTTTCAGGATATGCAAGTCCAAACATGAAAAACAGTGTGTCACTCAATATAGAACCCAACATGCTACATGATGTAGGGCCAAGTCTGCAAATCATTATTTCAACATATACCAGACTTCATAAGCACATCAGGTGCTAATACAAATATAGGATCTCACACAAACAACGATATTTATGTACATATGGGACACAGAATAACCAAAAGTTTTTCAGGTAAGAAAGACCTCAGTGGATACTATGGCACTTAGAAAAAGATAGGTTCCAGTATGAACACTGATGTTTCAATAAATATAGAAAGCAATAAGCATAGAGTGCTTCATTAATAGCAGACCCTGCATGTACACGAATGTTCCGTTAATATAGGATCAAGAATAAATGTTTCAGAAAATGCAAGATCCAGTAAGCATTATCAGGAAAAAAATATCCCAGCATACACTATGGTATTCCAGCTTATATAGGATCTGGTAAGTACAGAGGCATTTCTGTAATTATAGGGCCCATTGATCATTTACAACAGCAATCATTGTAGTAGTCATTATGATCAATAGAGTTTCAGCACTATTGGACTCAGTAATGCAGAGCTCTATTTCAGTTAATATAAGACACTGAATGCATTATGTGTCTCAACACAAATGGGGCCTAGTATGCACAATGGTGCTTCAGCACCTGTTAGACCCAGCATGCATACACAATGGTGCTTTGAAAATATAGCTATTATTATAAACAAATGTCGCAACATATTTAGAACATAGTATGAAATTATGTTTGTCAAAGTGAGATTCTCACTACTCTTGTCATGCAATTCGGGTATTAGGCATTGGTATTTATAGCTAGTAAAGGTCGCAGGAAAAGGATAAAATTTGAAATATTGTGTGAAGCTTCAATATGCTCAGCTGATCCGTTTGATAAAGAGAAATACAAAGATATCCACAACCTATGTTATAAACGGCATGAAAATATGAGAGTACGAGATCAATTCATTTCTTAAATAGTACCCAAAATAATCTGCCAGGTATTGTATTTTAAACAACAGTATGTATGTAGTCTCCATGTACGAAAGGCAGTGAAAAATGGTGTTTTATATAGTAGATGATTTTATAATAATGGAAATACAGTAATGAGTGACAGTGAAAATGAATATGAATGTATAAAAAAAAATGCTCGAATAATATGTTGATAAGACCATCTAAACGTGAAAATGACAATGATTCATGAAATCTATGAATTGTGGTTGAATATACATTTTACGCACCGCATATGAAGGTTTCTTCAAATAAAACTCATCCGGCATATACCAAGTATTCTCTATTACTCTTGCTGGAGCTAGTTTTCTTCCGGTTAATCCCCTTTCAAAGAATTTGAATCCTTCTTCGTCAATAAGAATATAAGGAATTATTCCGTAACAGACTGAACGAGAGTATTCCTTGGGTATGACTGCCTGCATGCTCTCCTTTGTCACCACAATAGCCATTCCTTTCTTGAATTTCTCTAAATCAGTCTTAGCCATTTTTGCCTTCTGGGAGTCCAGAGATCCCATAAGGTATTCCCCACATCTTTTATCACCCATTATTGCTTGGAACAATTCATCAGGAAGCATCTCGATAAATTTGTCGGCTTCCTTTCTATCATCTTTGATCTGCTGGAAAATTTCTTGTGGAATGTCTTTTGAGGATGCAATATGACGGATGTCAAATTTCTTGACAGCGGCATCTGGCCTTAAAAGTAGTTGATTAGCAGATTTCAGTAGTTCACGCACTTTCCTTCTATCTTTTAACCCTTCTGGGTTAGACTGCAATACCTGCAGTATTCTAGATGTTTCAGGGTCACGTTCAGCAATTTGGTGTAACACAAGAAGTTGTCGAAGAACTTTAACAACATCGGGATTATCACGAAGAGTATTGGGATCAGATGGCTCTGAGATAAACTTCTCCAACATGCCAGCAACCTCAACATTTCCAGTTACACACACAATACCAACAGCCTCTGTTAACAAAACCTGAATCTTTTGATCAGTCAAGAGATTATCTGGATTCATATCTAAAAGATGAATTATATCTTCAATTTCCTTATCACATTTGCTTGTAATTACTTCTTGGATGGCTTTCTTCAGGGCTTTCTTAGCTTCATCGTTCCTGTTAAGAATTTCGTGGTTCTCAATGTTTTCTACAATGAAGTTTATTGTTTCTTCATCATCTCCAAAGAATGCTCGGAATGCTTCTTTTGCAGCATCTGATAATGTTAATATCCTAAGCATTGCATCCACTTGGACAGACGGTATAGTCTCATGCTCAAAGTCTCCTAAAATATTTGATAACTTCCTCATCTCCTTTTCTTTCCTTTGTTGATTAACACAAGAGCTTGCTCTGATAAGTTTCAAGAGCAATTCATACTTTTCAGTGCCATCATCTGGCTCATCAGCCTCCATTTTCTCCTCTTCTCCATCAATCTGCACCTTTGTTCTCTTCCTCTTTTTCTTCTTTTCTTGAGGTGGAGGTTCAGGAGTCACTCCATGTACTACAACAGACTCTGCTGCCAGTTTCTTTAAAGTTGCAGTATCAATTAGACATTCCTCACTCACAATTGGAGAGTGAGGACAAGCATCTGTAGGATTAACTCTAAGGAGCCGGAGTTCTTCTGGACTAATTTCATAGCCCTGGAAAGAAAATTCAAAGTCCTCATCATATTCATCAGCATCTGGAGGTACATACTTAAGACCTTCATCAGTTTCAATTATTGTTCCAGGAATGAATTTAGGTCCATCCTGGCTCTCAACTACCTGACCAGGAACGAATCGAGGTCCATCATTTGTATCAACCAACTGACCAGGAACAAAGAGTTGTCCTTCATCTGTGCTCATCATCTGACCAGGTATAAATGTAGCACCATTATTTGTTTGAATGATTTGACCAGGCACAAACTTTGGACCTTCATCCTCTACAATCACTTGACCTGGTACAAATTTCTCCCCTTGAGAAGTCATGACAAGCTGACCAGGCACGAATTTTGGTCCTTCAGAGGTTTCCACAACTTGTCCTGGTATAAATTCTTCTCCATGGGTTGTATTAACAAGCTGCCCAGGAACAAACTTTTCTCCTTCAGGAGTCTGCATCAGTTTACCTGGAATAAATCTCTTGTCTTCCAAGTTCACAATCAATTCACCTGGAATGATCTTTGCTTCTGTAGGTAGATCCTTAGGTAGTTTTCCAGTGATATAGAACTGTACAGTATCTTGAGTTTCAACCATATCTCCATGTAACTTTTCTCCAACCAATATACCATCAGTATTTGTTGGATTGACAATGAAGCCAGCAACATTTCTTTCAGCAAATGCAAGAGGTACAAGTTCCTTATTAGGTATAACAAGCCATTCACTGATTCTGGGTACTTCAAATGGTTTACGCTCAAATTTGAGTTTGCCATCTTCTGCTTCAACAAGGTCACCTTTAATAAACTTCTTTCCCTCTGGAGTTTCAAAAGTGTTACCAGGTACAAATGTAGGACCTTCAACTGTGTCTAATATTTGACCTGGTTTGAAATTGAGTCCTGTCTCTGTTTGGAAAGCTTGACCAGCAATAAATTTATCACCCTGCACTGTTGGCAATTTCATTCCAGGAACAAAAACTTCTTCACCATAAATATCAGTTGCAACTTCACCTGGAGTAAATTTAGGACCTTCCTCAGTGTTTATTGTCTGGCCAACTACAAAGTTTTGCTTGCCATTGCCAATATCCATTACCTGTCCCGAGACAAATTTAGGTCCATCTGGAGTGTGGAATATCTGTCCAGACACAAAGTTGATCTCCTCATCTAAGCCTTTTACACACTGACCAGGAACAAAGTTAAGCTCTCCTTGTCTGTTCATAATTGTTTGGCCAGGTACAAACTTTTTGCCCTCTGCAGTTTCCACAGTTTGTCCAGCTATGAATGATTCTTGGTCAGCAAGCTTGATGACCTGTCCAACAACAAATTTCTTAGTGTCATTGACATCTACCAAAGCACCTGCTACTGCTTTAACATCACTCTGTACATACTCAGATTTAGAAATAAATTCAGCTCCGTCTTCTTTCTGTACCATATAACCCGTTTCAGCTGTCTCGATAACAGATGCAACTTTACAAATTTCTTCAAATGTTGGTACATTTTCTCTATTTTTCATTATTTTAAGAGTTACAGATACATTTTCTGTTTGCTTTAAAACCTTTTCGTCCACCATTTCTATTACAGCCCTAGCCAAATCTTCTGGCATTGCAACAGCAGGTTGAACGGTTTCTACTGATGCTACAATATCAAGCTTAGTTACATCTCCTCTTACAAGGACATCCTCTACTTTAACTGCAGTCTCTTCAACCTGAATTGGGTCAATCCATTCCTCATGAGGGAAACTGTCCCAGTCAAAACCAGCACTCTCTGCAGCCTCTGCTGCAGCCCAGTCAAATCCCGATGAAACAATAGTAATATTAATGGAAGTTACTTGAGCTGTAGTTATGTCTGAGAACATTCTCTCATATTGTAACTCCTCATCGTTGGCCTTTTTAACATCAAGCTTTGGTAATACAATTGCTTTATTTTGTGCCTGCTCCCTCATCATAGCTTCCATTTTAGCCATTTTTTCAGCCCTCTGTTTTGCATTAAACTTTACTGTTGGTTTCTTGAAGGGTGGCTTGACAGTGTCCCGTAGGTACTCCTCCTCGGCTTTAGCCTCAAGCCCTTCAAAACGCATCTTTCTTGCCATTGTGTTGGCCTTTCTTTTATTTCTCTCATTAAGGATATTCTGCTGCCTTTCCAGGACATCTTTATTTTGACCTGTACCAAAGTAGAGATCATCTCTCTCTTGTATGTCAGCATAACTCATACCTTTGCACCTCAGTTTAACAATACGGCCATTGAAGACTTTAACATTAACATACTTCCCATCTTTACTCATAGATAAACTTTCTAGTTCACCCATCCTTATAGCTTCCTCCAATTCTGGAGTTATTACAAGACTTAGCCTCTGTTCAGCTATGTGGTAGACATACATTTTGTATAACTCTACTTCCCGATCATTTTTATTCTTTATCTTTTTTAGCACTGAGTGAAGGTCATGATAGGTCATTTCATTATCTTTATTCTTTTCAATTATGGGTCTCGTGTAATTGCAGTCCTCATATTTGGTAATTTTGCAGCCAACTACTCCGTCAAATCGAAGAGGCTTACCAAATGAAATAATAGGAGAGAAAGAATGCACTATGCTGGCTTTGCCTGTGATTCTGCACAGCTTTTTAGCATCGGCGGGTGTGATTGGAGGTAGGAGAGGAAAGTAACATGGTTTAGGCAAGTTACGGGCATGCCCTGTTATTCGGCAGAAGTCGGTCATTTTGATTGTATGCTATATCAAACAAATAAAAAAGTATATCAATTATTCAAGTTTTTCATTTATGGTCTAACTAGCTTAATTCACTTTTATCACAAGAAGTTTGACACCTTCTTTTGGCAATTCTTTTCTTTGTCTCAGTTAACAGACTATCACTATTTCCCTTTGCTTAATTTTTTAATATCATCAGGTTGTATAAGATATAAGAAGTATTCACATCGAATGCGTATTTTTTTTTCTACACAATTGGAGATGAAGATTCTTGAAGGTGAAGAGTCCCTGTCCGAAGTATTTTGTTCTTCACTACCCGATCCCAGAGAGAGAGGGAGGGAAAGAGAGAGAGAGTCTCCAATGGACCAAGGCTTCCAGTATCACGGACAACACGAAGACCACAGCCAGTGTCACATCTTCCACCAGGGACGGGGAGCCAACTGGGCACTGGCGGGCAGCCGGCCTACCATACCTGGCACTCCTCGAAGTAGCACCACCACCACCACCTCCACTACTAGCATCGCCACCACATTACCAGCCAGCAACCTCTCATACCGGCAAATCTTGGCACTCGACTTCACCAATTCTTACCCACGACCACCATGTCCACACCATGCGCCAAAACGAACGAGAAATAAACAGAAATAGAAGAGATAACACAGAGAAGGCACACTTCCCACTATTAAACGAAAAATAGAAAAATTAAACTGAATGAGGTATGGAAATAGAGATACTAATTGAAAGTAACACAAGCCCTGAAGGGGGATGAATTGGTAAAAAAAAAATGTCTAAGACATATTACAAACATAATCTCTATTGCACAGAAGGCACACAAGCTAACTTGACAAAAACTAGGTAAACATAAAGAATAACTAACAAATAAGTGATAGGACATGCATGGTAGGAACACGAGCCCCGAGGGAAGGAAAGTAGTCAAAACAAAAGAAAAAATGACAGAAACTGAGAAGAAAACATTAGGAAGGCTAAAAAGATACCAGACAAAAAGTAAAGAGTAAAACACCATGAATAATAATAGAAACAGAAAACATAAATAAGCACCCAAGTTATGAAAGATGTTGAAATATGAGAAAAAGTACAAGGAGTAAGAAAAGAAAAGAAAAAAGAAAGTAGTCAAACATTATGAAGAGAAGCAAAAGTGAATGGAATGACGAAGAGAAACAATTGCCGATCAAAATAAAGCAATCAAAAAACTACATAAAATTCAATTAACAACATACACCTTTTTCTCAAGTTTGAAAGGGTAACATGTCAAGTTTATATAAAACACTTTTACACACACACACACACACACACACACACACACACACACACACACACACACACACACACACACACACACACACACACACACACACACACACACACACACACACACACACACACATATATATATATATATATATATATATATATATATATATATATATAGAAAGAGAGAGAGAGAGAGAGAGAGAGAGAGAGAGAGAGAGAGAGAGAGAGAGAGAGAGAGAGAGAAAGAGAGAGATAGAAAGAGAGAGAGAGAGAGAGAGAGAGAGAGAGAGAGAGAGAGAGAGAGAGAGAGAGAGAGAGAGAGAGAGAGAGATGGTAAAAAAAAAAATGGCTCGTGAGCCATAGTCAGGTCACTAGGGTTCAATGTTAAGCTTTTGGAGACCTATTGGCTAAGCTCCTTTTTTCTTTACATTTAATAAAAATGATGATTAAGGAAAATATTTATGGTTTATTAAACTTTACGGGGCATGAGTTGTCTTTCCATGGTACTGAAAGGCGTTTTTAACTTATAGTTAGTAAATGAAGAAATTAAATCATATATTTAATGAATTTAATATTGGAACAAAATGAGGCATCAATCTTTAGTGCTTGAGCGAAGGAATTGTTAGAGGTCGAAGGATTAGAAAAATAAATAAATAAATTCAGGCCTGAGGTTATGGCGAAGAGAATTACTGATCTGGGTACTCTGAGTCTACAAGGCGGTTTACACGGTCAAGCGGTTAGTTGAAAGCGGTTCGACAGACAACTGTTTGAAGTGATGTTCGAACGTGTGAGCGGGGTATTTGGTTGTCGAACACAAGTATTTGAAGTGATGTTCGATCGGTTGTCGAACACGTTTGTCAAACGTGTTCGACAACCAATACCCCGTTCACACGTTCGAACATCACTTCAAACACTTGTGTTCGACAACCAAATACCCCGTTCACACGTTCCAACATCACTCCAAACACTTGTCTGTCGAACTGCGTTCGACGAACCGTTTGACCGTGTAAACCGCCCTTCAGCCCAACCTCACTCTCCGCATGTCACTTAACTCAGTGTAACATAAGACGCTGATCATAGCACTACTGATTGACACATTTACAATAAACATTTTGCTTTTACGTGGTCGTGAAGTTTTTGTGAAAGAAATATGGCGTTGCCTAATTATAAAAATAAAAGAGAAATATGGCGTTGCCTTATTATAAAAATAAAAAATATGTATATGAAGAGATTATATATTCTAAGTCAGGGAGGGAGGAGTATGTCGCATTACTTGGCTATGTAAACTTATGCAACTGGAATTCAAATAGCAGATTTTTAGTAGATGCTCCAGTAGACCATTTCCGAATTAAATACTCTCGCTACAGTTTAAACACTCATCAGTCGACATTTTGGAATCATGAGGTATATATGTTACGCCCCAATTCATGTATCTACTCATTGCAATCAATAGACAATCACATTGCCCAATACTTTTTTTTTCAATTTTAAGAATTAGCTCTCATATGGAGGTGGACACTGACGGAAGGAAGAAGGGGAATTAAGTCTGGATGAACTTCTTACTACACTGCCCTGGGATCGAACACGGGTTCATCACCATCGAGTCGAATATTTTACCACTACACTATAGCGGTCCCTGAAGTTACCCTTTAGCAATAATAAATAATAATAATAATAATAATAATAATAATAATAATAATAATAATAATAATAATAATAATAATAATAATAATAATAATAATAATAATAATAATAATAATAATAATAATAATAATAATAGAAGCAATATTAATAATAATGAAATGAGAATCTATCCAAAACTAAATGTGTTATAAAAATAAACTGTTAACATATGTCGTTATTATTTGGCAGAGGTAAAACTTGCACTAAGATGGTCTACAACAACATGAGTTCTCTCGCGAAGCAATTTAGCTATATAGCAAACGTACCAAAAACATTCAGGACAAAGACACTTTTCCAAGTTCAACGATCTCTCTCTCTCTCTCTCTCTCTCTCTCTCTCTCTCTCTCTCTCTCTCTCTCTCTCTCTCTCTCTCTCTCTCTCTCTCTCTCTCTCTCCTCTTCAGTTTTAATTAAACCAATAATGACTCTGTCTGTCTTTGCTTAATTGCTTTTGATTTTTAAAATCTCCATAACTCTGCTAACATTGTATCCGAGCTCGTGAAGATATTGTTCATCCTTACACCACTTGGCAGTTAATCTTGTATTCACAAATTCTGCTTAATTGAAATGACTTCCACAAAATAGACACAACTACCCTCTGCAAAGCAATAAACATCTACGAGTGAACTCATGAGAGTTTTTGAGTTGATATATCCACCAAACAAACCCGGGCGATAATAATACCCTCTTCATCCTTAAATTTATCTGATAAAGAAAAGCAGTAAGAGTCAAAGGCGTAGTCAATATTGGGACCTACTTGGTGGAAACCAAATGTTATATCAACAAAGATATTGATGGGTTTATGCATATGTGATTATTAGTGAAATACCAGTGAACTGGTATAAAAGTAAACCTAGATTCCCAACACAATTCCACTGGAAATGCCAAATACTAGTGGCCGAAAGTAAGTGCATTTTGATGAGCTGAAAAATCTGACTATTGTCTAAACTTTGTCCTACTCATATACTTGCAGACTGCATATATATATATATATATATATATATATATATATATATATATATATATATATATATATATATATATATATATATATATATATATATATATATATATATATATATATATATATAAATATATATATATATATATATATATATATATATATATATATATATATATATATATATATATATATATATATATATATATATATATATATATATGAGTGTTTGTTTGTTTGTTTATTTGTTTGTGTGTGTGTGTGTGCGCGCGCGCGGGTGTGTGCGTGTGTACAAGTGAGGAAGTAATGC